>OY787615.1:2981684-3259755 GCA_963678935.1 Umbilicus rupestris | reverse complement strand
ACCAAAGTGCTTGTGTGCTTTAAGTTTCTGTCTTAGCTACATTATTCTGCAACGTCACAATCAGTTGCTGCAGCAACCCTAATTGACCTAGTCACCAGTAACACATCAATTTCTAGTTTAAACCCGTGCTAGAAGTAGTCTGATGGCCTCCAATCTACCTAATAGAGCAAAAGTATCATCAAAGCCGACACCTTCATCGATAATGTAACCTTGAGCTTGCTCACTTGACCATTGAAGCCAAGAGGAATCCTACCCGGACAGCCTAGATTGTTAGCCTTCTGAGGGAGTGGAGTACCCCATCTTTGTGATCCCACCTCCTATAGATGGAGAAGAGGCGTAGGCCTATTCACCGAGTTTAGTTTGAGGACCCCTGTCATTTGTTGACAAAAAGGAGGAGTAATGGTTATTGCTGCAAGCAAAATGCTAAACGAGAACTGCTGACTGCTATCAAAGTAAGTAGTTGAGGAAGATGATAGAGAGGATAGTTGTTGCTACAACAAAAAAACTGAAGTCACCACAAGAGATGGTTATTGGATTATGAAGAAGCTGAGGGTGATGTTAGAGAGGGAGCCTGAAGACAAGCTTGGGATCTCTTGACATCAGAAGAGTCCTTGGACTTCAGCTTGGGATAGCTTGAGAGCAGAAGAGTCCTTGGTTTTGTCAAAAATGCCAAGAGAGAGATTGTTAAGGATAGTGGCATCCTTGACAAAACTACTGCAAGTTGATTTGGCTAGTTACTACAACAACCTATGAAGCAAGTACCTGATGAAAACTGAAGACAATCAGCGGAGCAATCTGAAGATGTTCATCAGAGTCCTTGGATTTATCAAAAATTTCAAGGGGAAGATTGTTAAGGATTGTGGCATCCTTGACAAAATCCGTGCAATATGCAGTTGCTACAATAAGCGGTAAAGCAAACAGCTGAACCAACCTGAAGACAACCAGAGGATGATCAAAGGTTGCTGATTGGAGGAAGCTTCCTAAATGTTTTTAGGAAATAGCTGCTGCAACGATTCACCAATTATCTTAGAGAAGATCTTGGAGAAGATTTAGAAATTTATCTAAAGTGTTTCCTAAAACGTTTTAGGAAATAGCCACTTCTAGAGAAATGCAAACAAGCTACAAAAATCATGAAGAAGATATGGTTCCTAAAATTGATTTAGGAAAGAAGTTGTTGCAAGCGAATCTTATCAACTTGCAAAGATCTTGGAGAAGATTGTGGTTACTAAAAGAAATTTAGGAAGAGTCCTAAATAAAGATTTCCATAATGCACTATATGCTGCCAATATATATAGGCGCATCTCTATGAGTAGAGGATACGCACAAAGATACACATACAAGCTAGAGCGATAAGCAAAGAGCTAAAATGTTGTCAATGTCTAAGATGAGAGAGATTACTAATGAGAGAGTGTGATCAAATCTTGATCAGTAAGTTCAAGTGGAGTGGAGCCTCATTGAAGATCAAGTACGCGCCTTTGAAGATTTTTCATGGGTGAGCCAGTCATCGATGATCGGAGTGCAAAGCAAAGTCCCCGATACTTGATAGGAGGTCGCTGATCAAGGGGGAGCGTCACTAAAGTTGTGAGAACTCACAGAAGTCGGATTAAATAGCTGGGAGAGCCTGGAGAATCTGAGGTAGTTGGTACGGGAGAGCAGCTTGTTTTAGTAAGTTGTTGTAGCATCCTGACCTAACACTTTGTCATAGAATAGACTAAGTCTGTGTTATCAGAGCTGTAGCATTCTGTTACTACATTGTGTTGAATAGTTGCCAGTGTACACCAGTCTGTGTGATCAGACTGAGTGAAGATTCTTGCTAGGTTAGAAGAAGAGGTTGCTCTAGCATAGGCTGAGAATTGATACCTTGGTACATTAACTAGTAATAGTGGAATCTTAGGATTGGAGAGAAGTGCCCCCCTGATCGCGCGTCGTTGTGCGCGTCAAATATAATCCTTCCTCTTCCACTCAGTACAGCGGTTAAGTAAGGGTCGATCTCCACAGGGAGCAAGTAGTTCGGTTCTAGCCAGTGACCTACACTTACGAAGATTGGGGGGTGAGTGATTGGGTTTCGCAGTGCGCAAGTGAACAGTTGTAAAACGCAGGAATTTGCACTAGACGTGCGCAGGCAGTAGATATTAAGTACTATGACTATGAGAAGTATTGGGCAGACAATCCTCTATGAGTGCATTCCTTATCACTGACTCTAATATGTCTATAGCTTGATTTCACTTGGGTTAGTGTCCGGTCAAGGCTTCCTAACACGTGCGCATGTTCCGTTCAAAGTTCATGTGCTATTAATCTCTAGAACTAGACAAAACAGCTACGAATCCGTTCAAGGTAGCAACTGATCACCCTAGCTCGTTACTCCTAGTTATCACCGTCAAGCTATCAACTAGTTTAACATATGACGAACAAGCAACAAGAGTAAGATTGCGATTCAAGGCTTCCCCTACTCATGCAACTAGCTGTCTTCGTATGCACAGAGTTTAATACAAGTAAGCAAACTATGCATTATGCTCAAGTCTCAAAGGAAATACATCATAGATTCATGTCCAACCAACACTAAGCGTTTAGCTAGACATGCTAGTGATAAACATCATAGAATAGTAAATAATTACTAATGTATCTGAGAAACAAGTAGCAAACAGTGCGTGCAGAATGCTTCTCGGCTGGCGCAGTTGGCTGGCGCAAGTCCTCTCAACAAGTCCGTGTGTTTTCCAGTTTGCCGCTCTGTGTGTCTCTGATGATGATCGTCTCTTCCTATTATTGTTCTGAAACCCTAGACCTCCTCCCCTTTATATACTGCTCGAGAGGTCCATCCTTGACAACTTCCAAATCTGGTCATATCGGGATTAGGAAATACTGGACTCTGCGCCTGGCGCACGGCGTACTGCTTAGCGCATTGGTCGGCGCAACTCTGCTGTGTCTCGCCATTTCTTCTGTTTGCGCCGCTAGCTCCGCAGGCTGTGTGCTGCGCATCCTAAACGCTGCCTGTTAGCGCGTATCCGGCTTAGGCCCTTGTTTTGCCCTGAAATACAAAAACACTGGAAACCAGTTTCAAGTATAATAATTTCGAAATTCATTACCTCTCAGCTGGGATGAAAAATTATTTTGGATGGCTGGGAGATAGCTCTTCATAGGCTCCAGGTTGTCAGCTCTTGCTCCGAGGATAGGTATATGGTTAACAGCGCAAGCTTCTTCCGATGCGTGATTCTTCCGCGCACTTCCTGGGAACTCAAGCCTTTTTGATGATGATTTTTTCCTCTTTTGTGAACTTGCGCACGCTGGTGTTTATCAGTGCGCATGCTGATTCTTTTGTAGCGCATATCATCTGCTGGTGTCTTTCTTTCGTACAGCTTTGTCTATGGTTCCTATCTTCCCAGAACGGTTCCAGTCTCGGCCTCCGGATAACAGCTATGGAACACCGCCCCGCTCTCCCTCCTTGGTCTATCTGCGCAGGTCGGCGCACGCGTTTACACCCGCGCCCGCCTTCCTTAGCTCGACTCCCAGAGGGAAGGTGGTCTGTTTTCCCACCTCGCCACGCTTTGGGTATTTCGCCTTTGGCATCTGCGTGACTAAGCGCACTCTCTTGCTCCGAAGGTCATGAAGCATTGGCCTCCACTCGCGCTCTCGACCATATACCTTTCCTCTGAAGCGCGAACGACTAACCGCCTCTCTGGAGCGTTTCTGTCAACTCCACATCCCCTGTATATCCCAACTAACAGGAGCAGAAAAAACGAAAAAATACTAAAAACAGTTGATAGCGCACGGCGCAATATGGATAGTGCAAACAAGCTGATCAGTGCGCGCAACCCGCACACAGCGCACTACTGCTACTGTTTCCTTCAATTAAATTAAGCTACACTAAAAAGCTCAAAAAAAAACGTGAAATGTAAGTGTAACGCTCCCCCCCCCCCACACTTAAACAGAGACGTGTCCCCACGACTCAAGCTCAAGCGCACGGAGGCGGCGCACACGCATGCAAGCAAAAATAAAGAACATAAAACCCTAAAAAACATAATAGTCAAAGCAGCGCAAATAGAGCATAGGGGCACAAAAATATGTAGCACACAAGTTCAACACAAATATAGCAACATAATAACAAATAGAGTTCAGCACCAAAAAGAAAAGAACACCACCCGAAAAGAAAATATGCGCTCCCCTCCACAGCTCTAGATGTCATTTGAGCTGGACGCAGCCGCTGAACTATGCGCCTCCTCCTCTGAAGAATCCGTCGTATATTCGGAGCTGGAGGAAGGCGGTACAACTGATAGGGCGACAGGCTGCGCCGCGCCGTCATCCTCTGAAGCGCGGTCCCATAGCGATTCTGAGCTGGTGCTAATGATGGTTTCGGCTATATGGGACCTTGGAATGGACGGCTGGGCAGGGGAAGGTGCGGGTACTGGTACTGGTTCAGGTTCAGGGGTGGGTTCTGGTGCTGGGGCTGACTCTGTGGTTGGTGCTGGAGCTGGTGCTGCTGGGGGCTGAGTAGGAGGGCTGGCTGGCTGATGTGGCTCACTGGGGGAACCTGGAGGTGGTCGGTGCAGGCTGAGGGGAGGGGGAATCGCGTCTCCAAATCTCCACCCGGATGGTGGACTCATACTCAAATCCGCCCCCTCTGGCGCTAAGTATTCGAGCACACGCATGATGTTGAACATCATGCGCTGCTCATCTGATGCTGCCTCTGGCGCCTCCTCAGCCTCAGTCCTTGGGTGCTTTCCGTGTGCACGAGGGGGAGAATCCTCGATCGAAATTGTAACTGGCTCCCCCTGCGGTGCACGAGCCCTCCTTTGCGCTCCAGTCTGCGCGCGGGTCCTTGCGCGTCTGACCAGAGGCACGACTGGTTCTGGGGCTTCGTCTTCTTCCATCTCCTGTGCGGCTGTTGCGCCCTGCGCACTGCTTTCTGCCCTCGGTCGCGGAACTCTGGCCGGCTGCAGGCGGTAGCACCATTCCAATGTGCCATCTTCCTTCACAGCTACCGCCCTGATCTGCAGCATGTGGGTGCGGTCCAGCGGGACAGCCGGCACCATAGTGTGCTCAGGCACCTCGGGCTCTCCATGTAGCGCCCGTAGCAGGTGCGTAATAATTCCACCGCACGTCAGCGGTCCCCTTGTGCTAACCCGTCCCCAATGGACGACCATGTTTGAAACAAATAGCACCCTCCTTCCATAGTACAGCCCCTTCAAAATGTCCAAGTCCAGGAGGTTGACCTTTGGCGCGCCATTAAATCGGCCAATGACTGCATAGGCAACCAGGCGCCACAAGTAGAACATCCACGGGTCACGCAGCTCGCGTCCTCTGCTGCGCCCCGCGGCAAAAGCTGACCCGGTCGCCATCTCGCGCCAGGCCTCCTGGTTGGAGTGCGTGTCTGTGTCTCCCTCGCGCACCTTACCGCATCCGAGTGCGCGCTTCATCCTCCCAGCTGAGGCGATGAACCATACGCCCCGATGCCTATATCTGATCTCCTGGTCGCCCGTCTCCAGCGACGCCAGGAACTCGCATGTGTCCTCTTGGTCTGATGCGCTGTTGAGGTCCAACAACGCCTCCCAGCCTGCTAGCGCAGGCGCTCTACAATGAGGTTCTCCAGTCCGACCTCGCGCAGAAAGTCTCGGCTAATGTACGGGGTCCCGTACATTTCCAGGCTCATAAACGCCACATATTTGTAGGCGAAGTCGGCAGGGGTCTCTTGGTCCTCGGTGGGCCTCATTCTGTGTTTGGTGCTCTGGTCAACGCCGGTCAACACTTCTCAAAAACTGGGGGTAGTGCGGCCGTGTGCTCTGCAGATCTCTCTAACTGGAAGCTCTGATCGGCTGGTGGAAATGGGAGGTAAAGGTTGCTGGCAACGGTCGAATGAGAAAAGTGCTGGAAAAATTCTAAGTCCTGCCCTTATATACCCCTCTGGCTGGCGCAGAGGTCCTGCGCACTGTAGTGCGCACGGACCTGCGCACTGCTGCTCGACTAAAAATAACAAGTCCTAAACTACCTAAAAAAACACTAGAAAAACTAAAAATAAAACATGTAAAAATAAAAACGAGTCGGGTTACCTCCCGACAAGTGCCTTTGTTTAACGTCGTTGGCTCGACTGTACCTCGTTACGTGCCAAAATGTGTGTCAGCGACCTCCCCCACCCTTGCTCCTGAGTGATCCCGCGCTTGTGCAGGCGCTGTGTTCGTCTTAGTTCTGCGCAAGGGATAAAAAGGGAAATCAGCATGGTTAATATGTGATAAATCTGCAGTAACGAGGGTGGATGAAGAGGAAGAAGAAATGTGAGCAATAGTCTCCAGTTCTCCCTCTGGTACATCCGGTGGTGCCTCTGGCGCGGCATTTGGCGCATCTGTTATTTCTGGTTCTGCCAACTCAATGTCGCGCGTTGCACCATCCCAAGGTTCTCCGAGATACCGTTTGACTCTCTGCCCATTTACCTGAAAACGATGCCGGTGCTCGTTTTCTAACTCGATTGTTCCGTAGGGGAAAACCTTGGTGACTATGTACGATCCTGTCCATTTGCTGCGCAGCTTTCCAGGCATGAGCTTTAGTCGTGATGAGAATAATAATACCTGGTCTCATGGCGTGAAAGTGCGTCTGAGGATATGCTTGTCATGAAACGCCTTTGTCCGCTCCTTGTAATCGCGCAGTCCCTCATAGGCATCCAGGCGCAGCTCTTCTAATTCACTGAGCTCAAAGGCACGCTCCTTCCCGGCCTCGTCTAGATTCAGGTTGCAAATGCGCAAGGCTCAATATGCTTTGTGCTCTAGCTCTACTGGCAGGTGGCACGCTTTTCCGTAGACCAACCGGAATGGTGAAGTCCCGATGGGCGTCTTATGCGCAGTGCGGTATGCCCACAGCGCATCGTCCAGGCGCTGGCTCCAATCTTTGCGCGAAGGTCTGACAGTCTTTTCCAGGATGCGCTTGATCTCTCTATTGGAAACATCGGCCTGTCCATTTGTCTGAGGATGATAGGCAGTGGACGTCTTGTGGCGCACTCCATAGTGCTTGAAAACTTGCGCCACAATCCTGTTGCAAAAGTGCGTCCCTTGGTCGCTGATGACTGCCTTAGGCACTCCGTATCTGCAAAAGATGTTAGTTTTGAGAAAATCAGCGACGGTCTTACCATCATCCTTCCGCGTGGCCTTAGCTTCGACCCATTTGGAGACATAATCCACTGCCACTAAAATGTACTCGTATCCGGCAGATGGAGGAAATGGCCCCATTAAATCAATGCCCCATACATCAAATACTTCATCCACTAGAATCGGCGTCTGCGGCATCTCATTGCGCGCTGATATGCCTCCTGTGCGCTGGCACCTATCACAATTCCTGCAATGATCATATGCGTCTCGGAACAGATGCGGCCAATAAAATCCGCAATCCAAGACCTTTCTGCTTGTGCGCTTGGGACCAAAATGTCCTCCACATGCGTGCGCATGACAAAACAGCAAAACAGAGTTAATTTCATGGTCAGGCACGCAGCGCCTCAATATCTGGTCAGGTCCTATTCTAAGCATATACGGATCATCCCAAATATAATGTTTGGACTCATGTTTTAATCTCATGCACTGGGTTTTATTGAAATGCGGAGGAAACGTACCTGTGACCAGGTAATTCGCAATGTGCGCATACCATGGTACCTTACCTGTCAGCGCCATCAGATGCTCGTCAGGGAATGTCTCCGTGATCTGCCCTGGCTCCTCCTCTTTCACGATCCTGCTCAGGTGGTCAGCAACTGTGTTCTCCGTACCCTTCTTGTCTTTGATCTCCAAGTCGAATTCCTGAAGTAAGAGTACCCAGCGCATCAGGCGCGGCTTAGTCTCCTTCTTGGACATTAGGTAGCGGATGGCTGCGTGATCTGTGTATACAATGACCCTGGCGCCTAGAACATATGCACGGAACTTCTCAAGCGCAAACACAATTGCCAGAAGCTCCTTCTCCGTGGTGGTGTAGTTCCTCTGCGCAGCGTCCAGTGTGCGCGAAGCATAGTAAATGGCGTGCGGCTTCTTGTCCACGGGCTGTCCCAAGACTGCACCTACTGCATAATCACTTGCGTCGCACATTAACTCAAATGGCAGATTCCAGTCTGGCGCGCGCATCACTGGCGCACTGGTCAGCGCTTCCTTCAGCTTATCAAATGCGGCCCTGCACTCATCAGTAAAATCGAAGCACACATCTTTTTGCAAGAGGTTAGACAGGGGTATGCAAATTTTAGAGAAGTCTTTTACAAATCGCCTGGAAAAGCCGGCATGTCCTAAGAAAGACTTCACATCGCGCACGTTAGTGGCATAAGGTAGATTAGAAATAAGGTCTATCTTAGCTTTATCTACCTTGATCCCCTCCTCTGAGATGATATGTCCTAGTACTACACCATGCGTTACCATGAAATGACATTTTTCATAATTTAGCACTAGGTTCTTAGAAATGCAGCGCGCTAAGACTTTATCTAGATGAGTCAAGCATGTATCAAAGGTACCTCCATATACAGTAAAATCATCCATGAACACTTCTATGCATATACCAATCATATCCGAGAAAATGCTCATGACTAAGCGTTGGAACGTACCTGGCGCGTTGCACAGCCCAAATGACATGCGCCGAAACGCAAACGTACCGAACGGGCAAGTGAACGTGGTCTTCTCCTGATCCTCCGCAGCTATGGGTATCTGATTATACCCTGAATATCCGTCCAAGAAGCAGAAATAGGGCTTACCTACTAATTTGTCCAGCATCTGATCCATGAAGGGTAGTGGGAAATGGTCTTTGCGCGTGACTGCGTTAAGCTTCCTGTAGTCGATGCACATGCGCCATCCAGTCTGTATGCGCTTGGGAACTAGCTCGCCCTACGCATTTTCCTCCACTGTGATTCCTCCCTTCTTAGGCACAACGTGCACTGGACTGACCCATTTGCTGTCCGAGATGGGGTAGATGACTCCTGCGTCAAGCAACTTTAAAATCTCCTTTTGTACTACCTCCATCATGTTTGGGTTTAATCTGCGCTGAGCCTCCCTGGATGGTTTGGCACCATCTTCCAACAGAATTCTATGCATGCATACGTCTAGGCTCACTCCGCGCAGGTCAGCAAGTGTCCATCCTATGGCGCGCTGGTTCTTGCGCAGCACCTGTTGTAAGCGCACTTCCTGCTCTTCTTCTAATCCTTTCTTGACGGTCACTGGCAGGGTGTCCTCATTTCCCAGGAAAATGTATTTGAGATGTTCTGGGAGTTGCTTCAGCTCGACCTTGGGTGCCTGTTCAATGGAGGGCAAGATTTTATTAGTGGTGCAAATATGAACTATATCATGTACCTGAGTGAGTGCTGGTTCAGCACTGCTCGGTTCTTCCTCCTGCTCCTCCAACTCTGCTTGTGCCAGTGGCTCTGGTCCTATTGTTGCGCTTGCGCATTGCGCATCTGTGACTAAATCATCCAAGCCGTCCATTGTGTGCACTGTGGCGTCCTCGTGTGGGTGCTGCATCCCCTTGAAAATATTGAAATGGATCTCTTCGCCATCTACTTCCATGGAGAGCGTGCCTCTCTACACATCTATCTTCGTGCGTGCGGTCATAAGGAAAGGTCTGCCTAGTAGGATCTGCGCACTGCTGGTGCTCGATTCGCCCTCCATTTCTAGCACATAAAAATCTGCTGGGAACACCAGCTCTCCTACGCGTACGAGAACATCCTCTATCATGCCTGCAGGTTGTTTGCACGATCGATCCGCTAGCTGAATGGTGAGACCTGCAGGCTTTAGTGGTCCAAGGCGCAATGTTGCATATAGAGAATACGGTAACAAATTTATGGATGCGCCTAAATCAATCATGCAGTTGCTCACCGTGGTTTTACCTAGAGTGCATGGGATAGTGAATGTACCTGGGTCTTGGCACTTAGGTGGTACCCTATGTTGCACGATCGCTGAGGCCTGCGCATTTAACATTACCTGTGCGCATTCGCCTTTCCGTCGCTTGTTTGTGCACAGCTCTTTCAAAAACTTGGCGTACCTTGGGATCTGCCGAACTGCTTCAATAAGGGGAATGTTGATTTCCACCTTGCTGAATAACTCGTAGAGCTCTTTGTCCTACGCTTCCTTCCTAGCCAAGGGTGCCTGCACAGGGAAAGGTGCAGGTATATTAGTACGATTCGTGCCCTTGTCTTTTAATTCTGTTATACCTGGCGCTTCGCCCTGCTGGCTCGCGGCTGGCACTTCAGGTTGCGCACTCTGCTCTGGTTGCGCATTCTGCTCTGTCAATTCTGGGACTTGCGCAGCTGGTTGCGCGGGCGCCTTCGCTGTCTGCTCTGTTCCTATCGTGCGCCCAGTCCTCAGTGTTACTGCACTGACTCCTCCTTTGAGGTTCTGAATCACTTGCGAAGGCAGGTTGCCATCGCTCTTTTTCAGCTCATATACTGTGGTCGCAATCTGTGATAGCTGCTTTTCAATGGACTCGAACCGCTTGTCATATTTCTCGTCATTTTTGCGCACTGTGTCTGCTAGCTGCCCCACGATATCTTCCAAGGATCGCCTCGGTTGCTGGTTGTTATGTGCTGGTGCGTCAGTGCGGCGATGCGGTGGATTGTAAGGCGCAGCTTGTTGGGTCTGCTGTGGCGCGCGCTGATCTGTGGACTGCCTCTGGAAATTGTTCTCCTCCTTCCATCTGAATCCATTTGCTGCCAGTCCAAAGCGCGGCTGATTCTGCCTCGGTGGCCCTCTGTTATCCCATCCTCCAAGAGCATTGACATCTCCAGTTTCCTCAAATAGTGTGGGACATTCATCAGTCTTGTGCTCGGTGGACCTGCAGAATTCACATACCTTTGGCGCAACTGGTGGTGCGCTTTGCGCACTCATCAACTTCTGCAGCATGGCCTTCATTTCCTTGATCTCAGCGCTTGTTTCTACCTGATGCACAGAACGAGTACGACTATTTTCAAGTGTTAGCTGATGTCTTACCTGACCAGCAGAGTCTTCTATCAGCTGCCACGCGTCTTCTGGATACATGTTGCAAATGTCGCCTCCTACGCATGCGTTCAATAGCCTCAGCTCCATGGGCAGCAGCCCATTCAGGAAGTTCTCTATCAGCACATTCTGGGGCAGGCCATGATTGTAGCAGTTGGCTTCTAGCTGCCTGAAACGCTCGTAATATTCTGACAGTGACTCCCCTGCGCTCTGCCTTGGCGCAGCCAGTTCTCTTCTGAGTAGCGCGATCTTTGCTGCGGGATAGAATTTGTCCAGGAATTTCTTCTGCAGCTGCTCCCATGTGTGAATGGATCCTGCGGGTAAGTTCATCAACCAATGTCTGGCTGTATCACACAGTGAAAATGGGAATGCCTTCATCTTCAGCGCTTCATCGCTTTCCCCTTCGGTTTTCATGTTTTCGCATATAACCAGGAACTCTCGCACATGCTTGACTGGATTTTCATTGTTCATCCCGTGGAACTTGGGCATGTGATGGATGAGCGAGCTCCTTAGCTCAAAATGTCCGTCTGGTGGAAGCACGATGCACCATGGCTGGTTAACAGTGATAGGGGCCGACATCTCGCGCACTGTTCTGCGTCGCGCAGCTTGTTGCGCGGGTGGCGCATTGTACAGTTCAGCGGCCATCCTTGCTTCAACCTCGCGCTGCACTTCTTCTCTGAACAGGGCTGCACGGTTATGCGCCCTTGCTTCCTCTGGGGTCCTGTCCCCTAGGTTTTCGCCTACGACACTGTTATCCTCCATAACCTGTTCTATATCTAAAAAAAAAAACGAAATTAAAAGATAACTAATGCTGCTGCGTCTGTCAGTGCGCAACTAGAATCCGCGCAGCGCAACTGTTTCAAGGTTGCGCAGGCTAATGGTGATTGCGCGCTGTCAGAAACAACAACGAGAAAACAAAACAAACTGAAATAACTAGTTACTAAAAGGAAAAACGTAAACTAACTAGAACTTAGCTGTGTTGCTCCCCGGCAACGGCGCCAAAATTTGATCGCGCGTCGTTGTGCGCGTCAAATATAATCCTTCCTCTTCCACTCAGTACAGCGGTTAAGTAAGGGTCGATCTCCACAGGGAGCAAGTAGTTCGGTTCTAGCCAGTGACCAACACTTACGAAGATTGGGGGGTGAGTGATTGGGTTGCGCAGTGCGCAAGTGAACAGTTGTAAAATGCAGGAATTTGCACTAGACGTGCGCAGGCAGTAGAGATTAAGTACTATGACTATGAGAAGTATTGGGCAGACAATCCTCTATGAGTGCATTCCTTATCACTGACTCTAATATGTCTATAGCTTGATTTCACTTGGGTTAGTGTCCGGTCAAGGCTTCCTAACACGTGCGCATGTTCCGTTCAAAGTTCATGTGCTATTAATCTCTAGAACTAGACTAAAACAGCTACGAATCCGTTCAAGGTAGCAACTGATCACCCTAGCTCGTTACTCCTAGTTGTCACCGTCAAGCTATCAACTAGTTTAACATATGACGAACAAGCAACAAGAGTAAGATTGCGGTTCAAGGCTTCCTCTACTCATGCAACTAGCTGTCTCCGTATGCACAGAGTTTAATACAAGTAAGCAAACTATGCATTATGCTCAAGTCTCAAAGGAAATACATCATAGATTCATGCCCAACCAACACTAAGCGTTTAGCTAGACATGCTAGTGATAAACATCATAGAATAGTAAATAATAACTAATGTATCTGAGAAACAAGTAGCAAACAGTGCGTGCAGAATGTTTCTCGGCTGGCGCAGTTCCTCTCAACAAGTCCGTGTGTTTTCCAGTTTGCCGCTCTGTGTGTCTCTGATGATGATCGTCTCTTCCTATTATTGTTCTGAAACCCTAGACCTCCTCCCCTTTATATACTGCTCGAGAGGTCCATCCTTGGCAACTTCCAAATCTGGTCATGTCGGGATTAGGAAATACTGGACTCTGCGCTTGGTGCACGGCGTACTGCTTAGCGCATTGGTCGGCGCAACTCTGCTGTGTCTCGCCATTTCTTCTGTTTGCGCCGCTAGCTCCGCAGGCTGTGTGCTGCGCATCCTAAACGCTGCCTGTTAGCGCGTATCCGGCTTAGGCCCTTGTTTTGCCCTGAAATACAAAAACACTGGAAACTAGTAATCTTGTACATAAAATAATGCGAACAAGCATAGGGTTATGATCTAAATAATGCGTATAAATAGGCTCTATCACCCCCACACGTTGGCACTGGCCGAACTGGGTGATCAAGTGTTTGTGTGATTTTAGTCTTTATCTTAGCTACTTAATTCCACAGCTGTCGTAGTTGGTTGCTGTAGCAACCTAATTGATCCAGCCACCAACAACACGTTAAATTTCAAATGAAATTAGATCAGATTATTCGATGCATAGAGTGGAATCCGGACGTATTTTAGATAGCTAAGACAAATATGAAGGAAGGACACATCACAATCAGATCCCTATTGCTTGAAGGAGGAAATTATGGCTATTGGAAAGCACGCATGAAAGCATTCTTGAAGGTCATAGATGAGAAGGCTTGGAGAGCTGTGGTTACGGAGTGGACGCATCCTCTGGTGGTAGACAATGCGGGAATAGCACAGAAGAAACTTAAGGATCGATGACTACAAAAGAAGAAGCTATAGCATCTGGAAACTCCAAGGCACTCGAAGAGCCTATGAAAGTAGAAAAACTTGTCCGCAAGATGCTCAGGTCACTGTCTCCAAGGTTTTCCATAAAAGTTATTGCAATAGAGGAGGCCCATGACATCAAGAAAATGAGATTGGAAGTGCTGATTGGTTCACCGAAACAATTTGAGATGAAGCTGCTAGAAGAAGCTCCACCATCCCACAGGAAGAACATTGGGTTGAAAGCTGAAACAAAGGTCAAACAAGGATCACCTTAGGAGATGTTGCAGCAACTTGCAATGCTGGCCAAAAACTTTGGAAAAATTATCAAAGGAACTCAACCGAGAACCCCATATACTGGACATCAGTCTGGGCACAAAAATCGATTCAAAAGGGAGGAGAAAACTCTCCTAGGAAGAACAAGAATGTTGATCAAAGCAGTGAAGAGCGGAAGGACAAACATAAGGGAATTCACTACTAGGGATATAAAGGTCTCAGTCACAGCCAATCGGAATGGCCTAGCAACCAGAAGAAGAACAACAAGTCCTATATTACCATCAAGACTCAGAAGACGGTGAGCATGGAGTTGTACCCAGGAACAATCTTTCTCTTGGCATAAATAACAGACAATAACTACAATAGCAAATTAATGAAAGACACAGTGCACAATCCTTCAGATTCAAAGAGCAGCAATGATGAAGAGCTCTAGGAGGAATGCCTCGCTGAAAAATTCGTCCGGATGTACCAGAAATGTGTTGAAGTGATTGCAGTTAATAAGAATCTGAACGCAAATGTGTCTAGGCTAGAAGAGGAAAAAGAAGAGTTGCAGGAAACGGTGGATGATTTGAAGAATGAGAAGAATTGTCTAAGTCAGACCGTCACCTCCCTTGACAAATCATGCCAAACAGCATGGGGAAGGATATGTTGTGGTGATGGAAAAGGTATTAGTAGATCTAGCAACCTCTATGCCGTTATAGCATGTCAAAGGTATGGTGGAGGAAATATTGGCCTTGGCTACACAGGAGAGGTTGGTTCTGGAAAAACACAGTTTGTTAGAGCTAAGGCCAGAATAACCTGAATATTGAATGCAAAAGGTGGATAGGTCAGCCATACTTCAAAAACAGGTTCAGAGAAAAATACCCTAGAGAAATAGGTAGTAGATACTAGCAACCGCTACAACAACATCATGAGATGACTATCGGGAGAGATAAATGCATCTGCTACTTCTAACAACCTAGTTGGTCATATAAAGCGGTTCTGCCCTATCCTTACTAGTTATTAGAGACCACGGTGACCACCTACTAGAGAACAATGTCGAAAAGCAGACAATGTGCATACGTGTCATACAACTTAAAAAACTCAATGAAGAAAGGAAGTTGGCACTTCGATAGTGTATGCTCAGGACACATGATCGGGGTTTTGACTTGCTTGACTAACATTCAACCATGCAAAGAACAACACGTGGCTTTTGGGAATGGGCTGAAAGGGAAAGTGCTTGGCAAGGGAACTCTATGCGTTCAAGGTTTGCCTAAGTTAAAGAATGTTATGGTCTTGGATGGGGTCAAACAAGAGAGGGGATTAGATGTGGAGGAAGCAGATCCAGTGATGCAAGGAGCAGGCCCAGTCAAGGAAGATGCTACAGCAACTGCTGAGTCACATTCGTCACCAATTCAAGCAGCACTGAGTGTAAGAATTGTCGGGCACTTTAAGACTGAGCTTTCTCACTTGACCATTGAAGCCAAGAGGAATGCTACCCGGAGAGCTCAGATTGTTAGCCTTCTGAGGGATGTGGAGTACCCCATCATTGTTATCCCACCTCTTGTGGATAGAGAAGAAGGGTAGCCCTATTTGCTGAGTTTAGTTTGAGGACACCTGTCATTTTTGACAAAAAAGGTTCTTGCTGTAAGCGAAATGCTAAAAGAGAACTGTCGTTCTATCTTCAGTGGATGCTCCCATTCCAAGATCATAGCTCTGTATGCCTTCGCATCTATGGCCTTCAAGAACGCTTTCATGTGAGCTTTCCAACATCCATGATTTCCACCTTCAAGTAATGGAGGTCTGCTAGTGCTTATTTCTTCCTTCATATTTGTCTTAGGTATCAGCAAAGCGTCATAATCACATTGTGGGTCGAGTAACCAGCTCTGATACTAATTAAAATTGATGTGTTGCTCGTGTCTTTGTCAATCAACCTACTACGGCACCTGATTGTGACGATTGTGGAATATTTTAGCTAAGAGAGAAACTTAAAGTACACATGCACTTTAGTCACCCAGTTTGGCTATAGCCTATGTCTAGGGGACTTGTATCTAATCCCTAAAATCCCACTATCACTGGTTAAAGTACACATGTACCAACTCTCATCATTTGCTAGAACAACCTCTACTTCTAACCTAGCTAGAAACTCAGCTTAGTTTGATCACACATAATAGCCTACTCTGCCAGCTACTCAACTCAGTGTATGACAGGATGCTATAGCAACTTACTCAGTCAAGTTTCTCTTCCGTAGCATGGGTCTCAGATTTTCCAATTTCTTCAAGACGCTTAGTCGAACATTCGCGAGGTTACACAACTACGATGATGCTCCCCCTTGATATGCGACCTCCTATTAGCGTATGGGAGCATTGTTCATCACCTTGATCACACTCATTTAGTCGTGATTTCTCACAGCTTTCTTTGGTGATCGCACTCTTGCTCTCCGCTCTATGGTTATCGCCCTTTATTTTCTCTCTTTCTTCGTCATCTATTTTCGATACCTCTGGAAACGCTGCCCATATCCATATATATGGTAGATCTTGGCAGATTATTGAAATCCTAGTCAAACTAGGACGTATCAGATTTAGGGCACTTCCTAAATCCCTTCTAGTAATCCAAACTTTTCAAGGATCTTCGTAGGTTGTTTTGTAATTCGGTTGCAACAACCTTTTCCTAAATCAATTTAGGAAAACTTCGACCAGTTGTTGATGTCTTCAGTTTTGTTCTACCAGTTTGCTTCACCAATTGTTGTAGCAAGTGCACGGGTTTTGTCAAGGATGCCCAATCCTTAACAACCTCAATTATGGTGATATTGGATCTTAACCTAATTATCCTTACGAAAATTTTGCATAGAACATAGCATTAAGCGATGTAGGATCAAATACATACGTATAATTTGAAATAAAGTCTATATTAAATAGCATGAAAAGAGTTAAAAGAGCATAATGATAGAATAATACGACTACTCACGGTTCACTGTAAAACAACTAATTGCATTGAGTTAAAAGAGCATAATGAACGAAGAAGGAAGAAGTAGATGAAGAATTCTACACTAGGAATGTCGAATCTTTAATCCTTCAATTCTCCGTCGTGCCTCTTGTCGTTGGTCGTATTCTCTCTCCAAGTTAGGTCAAGATTATCAATTCTTCGAGTCCCTTCCAGAATGAGCAGTGTTTACTATTAGACCGGCTAATTTGGGCTTCAAAATCAAGTGCCAGTATTGGTCTAGTAAGGCTGTACCTTGAGGCGGTATGGTCATACTATTCATGAAGCAATATGGGCGTATTGCTTCGGATAAGGGGGAAACTCCTTTCCACTCAATGGTACGGTCTTACAGGTCGTGCTAATTATGAATGATAAGGCTGATACAAACGTAAACACATTCAGAAGCTTCCAGCCTGTACTCGGCCTCCGGTACGACCGTACCTTCTAATGGGATGGGCTATCGGTCGTACCTAGCTCGAATGGGTACATGCTTCTGTTCACCATGCACCATGATTCTTACTTGAATCGCTTTTTGGGAAATTTAAAGCTTCAAATTGCGTCTTGAGGTAAACTAGAAAGGTGTAGTTTTATGAGTTAGCTTTCTAATATGGAACACCTCAATCAGACCATGATCATGCGCTCAGATTGCTTTTGAATACAAGAAGATCAGTCTACCATGATTTTTGGCATATTTTCATCCAAATCTTCTTATATTGCCTTGTGTTGCTCCAAACAAACTTCAAAGCCTCTATTTGATGATATTTGACCTGAAAAAAGAGTAAAGTGGTAAATGATAGTAAAAAACAGAGAAAAAAACAAAAATCCATTGTAAAGGAGAGAATATTCAGTCGATAAATTGACCGATCAAGTAACAATGAGATCACAAGAGTGTCTTTGGTGAGCAATGTTTTGATTGGGAGACAGAACTTCAGACCCTGGAAAAAGGCTATGGAAATAGCTCTATCGGCATGGTCGAAATTTGGATTTGTTTGTGGAGATCATGCAAGGTAGACTGATTCTCTTTAGTTACTGAGATGGCAGCGATGCAATGCGTACTTATGTCATGGTTGATCTGTTTTGTGTCCAAGTCGTCTAGCAGATTCTACATCCAAGAATGTTGTTGTTGCGTGAAAGAATTTCCATACACGGTTTGCAGATTCCAACATTGCATGCAAGTTTGCTCTTAATAAAGAGATATGTAATATGGTGTTTGGTGAACTAGATGTTGCCAGCTATTTTTGAGATATTAGTTATCAATGGGAGAAACTTGACTCTATAATGTAAGTTATACATCTGTCCCACAAGGACTGTTCTAGACCACTGTGTTAGCTGTTTCACAATGCTTAAACAAAGAGTTTCGATAGTTGTTAGTCACAACATAAATGGTACGATGTAATGAAAATGACACATGATATGTTTACCTTGTTCAGCTCCACGAGCCTACTTGGGGGGGGGGGGGGGGGGAGGGGGAAGGGGTTCTCTGAACCCCAAGTGAAAAGCACTTCAGTATTCGAATGATCAAATACAATATATCTTAAGCAACACAACTCCCTTAGTTACCGCTATTTAATTGAATCACGGTAAGTGCGTCTGACTCCCTCAGACTGAGATCCCTCTCTGGTCCACCTCGATCTGCCTCCCGCAGATCGGTAATGCTCTTCCCAAGAATACCAGCTCTGAAACAGAGTCTGTTCAACGTTTATCCTGCGCACCTTGCAATCAACCTCTCTTAAGCTCAACTTCTATCAACTCTGATGTTGATCGTAGCTCCTCCTTACTGAGTATTGATAATCTCTATTTTGTACTCCTTTTTATTTCCCGATCTCCTCTATTTATATAGATCAGATCCTTATGTCTTTTAGGAAACTAGGATCCCGTAGCCATGAGATCTTGGGAATATCTTCAGCATATATCTTCAGTATGTTCTTCCCTTAACTTAAGCAATGCAATATGTGAATATCTTCAGCATATATCTTCGTCATATTCTTCCCTTAACTTCAGCAACGCAATATGTGAATATCTTCAGCATATTCTTCGCTTAGATTTTAGGAATATCGTCAGCATATTCTTCTCTTGATTTCAGCAACGCAATATTCGCTGACAATCTAACTGCACCTCTGCTCAACCTAACTCTAGCTCACCCTCTGATTCCGGTCTGCTTGAACACCCCTGATACAGATTACAGACTCTTGAATAGACTTTGTTTGTCATACAAGCACCATTTGCCAAAAACCATGTGAAATTCACAGTGTCTCAGTTAGGCAGATTTGTGAACAAGCAGTTGCTGCAGCACACTCTTGTTCACTCGGAAATTGTCTCAGCAAACAATGAACAAGATAGAAATTTGTTCACCCAGTTCGGCCAACTGCCTACGTCTGGGGAGGACTAGTCTCCAGTCCTCAATCCACTAAACACGAAGGTCTCCAAGTACACTCGGTTACAACTCCACGCAACCTACGCTACTCAACCTTGTGTGGATCACTTGACACAATTAGAACAGGCTCTGACTTGTGTCTGCACACCCTCTCCAAATGTCAATCTAGAATAGCTACAGACTTCTCAAGACTCAGCCTATTCTAAACTACACTCACTCAGCAGGGTTGTTGTAGCAACTGCTGTAACACACAGCTGAAGCACAAATGTCCGCGTCGCTCAAAAGCCTTCTGCCGAGCCGTTCGAACGATTCCACAAGCGCTGCACACTCTGGAATACACCCCTCACTCAGTGACCACCTGCCACTAGCAAGAACCACCGCTTAGACACTCGACCAAGCCACACACCCGTCAGTTCTTCCGCGGTTGCCCTTGATCAACCAACAAGCACCACTGCTCTGAATTGGCTTCCAGATCAAGTTCGAATCAGACTCTGCAAGTCCTGATTCCCTTCTGCTTCTGTCACCACAGCTCTGCGCTCACGCTCTGCTCTCGAGTGATGATCGAAGAATTCGTCCGTCACACACCAAAATTGCTCTCTCTGAATTCTGTGTATGCACTCGTGTATCCCTCAGCTTCGATCAATCTCTCAGCTCTGAACTCCTCTCACTTAAATAGCAGCACCAGCTTTAAGCAAGACCAGGTTTAAGCAATGTCCCAAAAAGAACAATTATCTCCTAAAATCTAGGAGATTAGATTTGATCTTTATCTTCAATACAAATCTCCTTCTCTGGCTAGGAAACCTCACTGGAAAATTCTCCACAGCATTTTAGAAATTCTTCTGATGATCTCCGTAGCGATCCTAGCCCTTCTGGACAAGCCCAGGACGCTGCTGCTTCTTCGTCAGATGATGCAGCCACTTGAACAAGCTCCTGCTATAGCATCCCCTGCTGCAGCTGCTGCTTGTTCACTTGTGCCGGTCTGCTTGTTCACTTGTGCTGTAGCAGCTCCTTGTTCACTTGTGCTGGGTTTGTCAAACACTGCCATATTACATTATCACCATGCCACACACACACATCCATGGGACACATGGATTTAACATACAAGATCAAGAAGATGTGTTGGAAACGAGAACTGTGAAGATTGTGTTGAATATGCGAAAGAAGAGGGAGAGGACTGGTGTATTCAATTTCTTATAGGGCTTAATGAGCCATACTTGTAGATTAGAACACACGTTCTTGCATTGAAAGAGCTACCCAACATCCATGTGGTTTATGACATGGTTTCTCAAGACGAAACGCAACGAAGTGTCTCCAAGGTAATTTGCTTCGATCACTCTGCAATGTACACGCTAAAACATGGGCAGCAAAAATAGCATCAAGGGAAGAATCAATTGAACAGATCCAGACATAAGCTATTTTCCACCCATTTGTCAGATGTCTGGCCACACTAAAGAAACATGTTACAAGTTAGTGGGTTATCCACCTAGACACAAGTTTTACAAGGGTTCTGGCCAATCTAACAGAAATAGGGTTGTTTATTCACTAGTAATCTCAATGAATTACTGGTGAATGAATCTAAGGCATCTTGGTATAAAGGTAAAAAATACAAAGATGCGGAAAATCCTTGTATTGGCCTAGATAAGACGGATGGTCGAGTTACAATTGTGGAATTCCCCCCAAATGACCCTCAAAGTGAAGGATTTGACGGATTACAAGATGACTTTCGGCTAAAACTAAAGCAACTATGCCCAGATTGCGGCAGCTATGCCCAAAAGGCTAGGATTCTCGCCCAAAGGCGGCTAAATTCCTCGGATGACCCTCTCTCACTAGAATATTGAACACTCGGATGCCAAAATGAGCTGGTTGCTTGGGATTTTATAATGCACAAATGACCCTTGTGTTGTCCCGGAATATGCATGGTCACTCCCCCTTGCTGACGCGACGAGATGAAATGATTAGACTCTAGCCTACCAAGTCTGCGGATTCTGACTGGGCAGAGCTGGAAGATGTGCGGCCTTGGCTGGGCAGTCTACAGATTCTGATCGGACAGTGCTTGGCCATTGGGCGAACATTGCTACTGGGCATTCCCTGGCTATTGTGCGATTACTGACTGGGCAATGGGCGGGTACTGGCTGGGCAACGCCTGGGCATGGTGCTGGCAGAAAGGCCCCTTTAGGATGGGCCTGGACCTCGTCGAGCTCAATGGGCATGGAATTCTTGGCTGACCTGGGTCCATGTGGCCCGGCTGCTGCTGGCTTTGCTCGCTTATGGTCTGGTCTGGCCCGGGCAAGTGTTAGGACATGTAGACTTTGGGGATTCTTCGGGTTAGAGACGGGGTCATGTGCGGATCTTCGAGGGTGGAATTGCAGGAACTCATCAGGTCCAGCCCCCCAAAGAAAGACCTTGTCTTCAAGGTCGAAGTCCGGGAACCACTCCTCAATGTCTTCTGCAAGTTCCCATGTCGCGTCGTGTTCTGGCATCCTTGTCCACTTGATGAGGACTTCTCGTCCCTCTGGTCCCGTCCTAACTCCTCGTAGTCCCTCTGGCTGATATGTATTTTGATAACCTGGAAACCATTTGAGTTGTTGCATTTGGTTAGGGTCCTTGGCTGGTCCGCTTGCTGGCTTGAGTTGGGAGACACGGAAGACTTGGTAAACTTGGGCTTCCTTCGGCAACTTGAGTTGATAGGCAACCTTTCCTATGCGCTTCTCGATCTTGTACGGCCCATAGTACTTGGGCGCAAGCTTGTAATTGTCCTTCCTTACCAAGGTTAATTGCTGGCCTAGTTGCATCTTGAGGTAGATAAAATCCCCCACATTGTAATGAACGTCCCTTTGATGCTTGTCGGCTTGTTCCTTCATCTGATGGTGTGCTTTGCTCAAGTGCTCCTTTAGCTCAGAAATGATCTTGTCCCGGTCAGTCAAGGTCTTCTCCACTTGTGGGACTGGAATGGATCCCTCTTCATTGGGCAGCAACTTTGGAGGATCGCATCCATAAAGAGCCTTGTAGGGAGACATTTTCGTCGATGTGTGGAAGGAGGTGTTATACCAGTATTCTGCCCAAGGTAGTAACTTGACCCAGTCCCTTTGCTTGGCTGCTGTGAAACAACGGAGGTATGTTCCAATGCTCCGATTGACGACTTCTGTCTGTTCGTCGGTTTGTGGATGGTAGGCCGAACTCTTCCTCAAGCAGGTGCCTAGTCCCTTGAATAACTGTTGCCAAAAGATGCTAAGGAACACTGGGTCGAGGTCGCTGATGAGGACTTCTGGAACTCCTTGTAATCTGACTATCTCCCTTATGAATACCTCGGATACCGAGATTGCAGTGCAGGGATGCCCCAAAGGAATAATGTGAGCGTACTTGCTAAGTCGGCCCACAACCACCAGAATCACTGAATTCCCTTCTGATTTTGGTAATCCTTCGATGAAATCCATGGTTAACTCGGACCAAACTTGACTGGGAATTTCAAGCGGTTGTAACAATCCAGCTGGTGCTATTTGCTGCGCTGACATTCCTCACATGCAGCCTAATCTTTTGGATGTCCTTTTTCATTCCTTCACAATGAAACTCAGATGCAATTCTTTTGAATGTCTTTAACACTCCAGAGTGACCCCCAATGGTACTTCCATGAAACTCTTGGAACAGTATTGGAATTTGACCCGAAGATGACGGTAGAACAAAACGGATTTTGAAAAATAAATGATTACCAGAAAGAGTGTAACTTGAGTCACCTTGCGCCATTGCTTCCTGGTGCTTGTCCAAAAGTGGGCTCTCGTTTTCCTTGTTCAAGGCCTCCCAGTTCACGACCTTTGGAACGGAAATGACCCTCAAATGTGCCCCATCGTTGACCTTCCTTGAAAGTGCATCAGCGGCCTTGTTCTCCAATCCGAACTTGTATTGGATCTCGAAAACATATCCCAAAAGTCTGTTGCGCCACCTTTGATGCTCCTCTGTGACAAGCCTTTGTTCCAGTAGGAATTTGAGACTCTTCTTATCAGTTCGGACGATGAAATGATGCCCCAAAAGATAAGGCCTCCATTTGGTGACGGCTAGAGCAATCGCCATGAGTTCCATTTCATAGACAGAATTTTGTCGAGCGCGGGCAGATAGAACTTGATGACAATCGTATTTTTAACCCTTTATAGATGTCAGATATAAGTTTCAGGGGTCAAATTGTAGTCAAAAATAATTTATAGACCTTGGTAAGCCAATGGTCGATCCTAGAAACAGGCGCGTGTATATACTAGCTAGCAAACAATATGTTCAACTACTCCTAATGGAAATTCTGAGTTTAGTTCTAAATATTCATAATTGTCCTAATTATCCTAAATACTAACGGTTAATTCGATCAGAGAAAAAAATTCTAAGATCTAACTTCACCCTTGCTCGCAACACGATTCACGCAATCAGTCACACCATATAGTTATGCAAAATAGCTTTGGAAATAACTTAAACTGACATCAGATGAGCCGCCCATTCACGGATCATCACCTGAATTAATCTACACTATTGAACGCCGCCCAATCATTGATTATCAACAGTTTCGATTTATTAGACCCAAAGGTTTCCAGACAAAATATGTCAACTCTCCTATCGATTCATGTACTAACAATATAGCTACCATGTCTCGACATCAATCATATTTGTTCCAGTTAACTGCCTCAGACCCATTCATCTTTTTGGCATCTAACCTAGGTTCGTTCTAACATGCAGTCATCCCAATCAATGATCAACAATGGTAAAATGATAGAATGAAGCATAATAGAATTGAAAACATAAACTTGCATTAGATTAAAACTGGTGTGATGATGCAAGTATGGCAGTGTTTGACAAAACCAGCACAAGTGAACAAGGAGTTGCTGCAGCTCAAGTATTTAAGCAGGCCAGCAGAAGTGAACTAGCAGCAGCTGCAGCAGGGGATGCTGCAGCAGGAGCTTGTTCAACTGGCTATTTCAACCGTCCAAGAAGCAGCAGCAACCTGGGCTTGTCCAGAAGGGCTGGAAACTCTATGGGTTGCCTCTGAAGAATTTCTAAAATACTGGGGAGTATTTTCCAGTGAGGTTTCCTAGTCAGAGAAGGAGATTGACATTGAAGTTAAAGATCAAATCTAATCTCCTAGATTTTAGGAGATTTTAGAATATTGCCTAAACCTGGACATCGCTAAAAGCTGGTGATGCTATTTAAGCAGAAAGGGTTTAGAGCAGAAAGGTTGATCGAAGCTGAGGGATACACGAGTGCATACACAGATTTCAGAGAGAGCAATCTTTGGTGTGCGACGGTCAAATTCTTCGATCATCACCCGAGAGCAGAGCGTGAGCGCAGAGCTGTGGTGACAGAAGCAGAAGGGAATCAGGACTTGCAGAGTCTGATTCGAACTTGATCTGGAAGCCAATTCAGAGCAGTGGTGCTTGTTGGTTGATCAAGGGCAACCGCGGAAGAACTCACGGGTGTGTGGCTTGGTCGAGTGTCTAAGCGGTGGTTCTTGCTAGTGGCAGGTGGTCACTGAGTGAGGGGTGTATTCCAGAGTGTGTAGCGCTTGTGGAATCGTTCGAACGGCTCGGCAGAAGGCTTTTGAGCGACGCGGACATTTGTGCTTCAGCTGTGTGTTACAGCAGTTGCTACAGCAACCCTGCTGAGTGAGTGTAGTTTAGAATAGGCTGAGTCTTGAGAAGTCTGTAGCTATTCTAGATTGACATATTACAGAGGGTGTGCAGACACAAGTCAGAGCTTGTTCTGATTGTGTCGAGTGATCCACACAAGGTTGAGTAGCATAGGTTGCGTGAGTTGTAACCGTGTGTACGTGAGAACCTTCGAGTTAATGGATTGAGGACTGGAGAATAGTCCTCCCCAGACGTAGGCAGTTGGCCGAACTGGGTGAACAAACTTTGTCTTGTTCATTGCTTGTTGAGACGATATCCTTGTGAACAAGAGTGTGCTGCAGCAACTGCTTGTTCACAAATCTGTCGAACTAAGACACTGTGAAATTTCAATTGGTATCAGAGCGGGAGCTCAACACACAGAGTTAAAGATCCTACAGTGTCTCTGAAGGAGCCAAGACAATGAAGGAAGGACAGAGCACAAGCAGACCTCCATTGTTGGAAGAGAGCAACTATGGATATTGGAAAGCTAGAATGAAAGCCTTTCTCAAGGCTATTGATGAGAA
Source organism: Umbilicus rupestris (assembly GCA_963678935.1). Classification (NCBI taxonomy): domain Eukaryota; kingdom Viridiplantae; phylum Streptophyta; class Magnoliopsida; order Saxifragales; family Crassulaceae; genus Umbilicus; species Umbilicus rupestris. Next base: position 3,234,437 of record OY787615.1, on the reverse strand, counting down.
GACATGGAGAGCTGTCGTAATCCAGTGGTCTCCCCCAATCACCATGGATGAACAAGGAGTCACAAGGATAAAGCTTGAAGAACAATGGACTGCTGAAGAAGGTGCTGCAGCAACTGGAAATTCAAAGGCCCTGAATGCAATTTTTGCTGCAGTTGATGCCAACAACTTCAGGCTGATTTCAAACTGTGACATGGCCAAACAAGGGTGGGAAATTCTGCAAACTGCACATGAAGGAACTGATAGAGTGAAGCTGTCAAGACTCCAGATCATTGCAACACAATTTGAGAATCTGAGAATGCTGGATGAGGAAACAGTCACTGAGTTTAATGCTAAACTCTGTGATCTTGCAAATGAAGCTCATGCCCTTGGTGAACCCATCCCTGAAGAAAAGCTTATCAGAAAGGTTCTCAGATCGCTGTCCACAAAATTTGACATGAAAGTGACGGCCATTGAAGAAGCTCAAAATGTCAGATTCATGAAGTTGGAAGAGTTGATGGGGTCTCTCAAACAATTTGAGATGAATCTGGTTAAAGGAGACACCACTTCCAAGGACAAGAATGTTGGATTGAAAGCTGAAGCAGAAACCAAGCAGACAGTTCCAGATGATCAGATGAGCATGCTTGTTAAGAATCTTGGAAAGCTCCTGAAGAACATGGACTCAAGAAATGGGAAAAGCTCCTCCTCACGAAAACAGTTCAGAAGAGGTAGTGAAAATAAAAGGAAAGGGAAGGAACCAGCTCAGGATGAAGATGAGAAGAAAGAAATGAAAAAGGGAGTTCAATGCTGGAACTGTGAAGGGTATGGACACATTGAGGCTGACTGTCCAAGCAAACCCCTCAAAAACTCAGAGAAAAAGAACAATAAGTCCATGACAGCAAAATGGAGTGACTCAGATGAAAGTGATGAAGAAAACTGTGTTGTGCTAACCAGTGTATCAGATTTCAACCTCAAAGAGCTAAAGAAGGAAGGATTTCACTATGGGATTGAAGTATCTGAAAGTGAAGATGAAAAGGACCCATCTGACAGCCTTGTTGACTATCTGAGGAAGATACTCGAGCAGTGTGAGGCAGTTCTTCAGACCAATCAAGCATTGACTGACAGAGTCAATCTCTTGGAAGAAGAACGAAAGAAAAGTCTTTTCTCATCCAATAATCAAGTCACCATTCTGAAAAGGGAAGACTCTGAAAGACAGATCTCTGTTGGATCCGCTCCAGCAACAGCCAAGACAGCTGATCCGCAGAATAATATCTTGGACGAAATACTGTCTTACCAAAGACTTGGAAAAGGGAGAACAGGGCTTGGATATACTGGTGAAGAAAGCTCTAGAGGGACAATTTTCATTAAAGCCTCGAATGCTGAGATAGATGATAAGAATAATTCAGATGACTCTTTAAAACCTGCAGAGAAAGATGGAACTAGGCAGGTGAATAAGAGGATGCTGCAGCACCGGGCACATCATTTTTCTAGAACAAAGCTAAAGGCTCAGAATAAAAGGGGCTCTTGTACAAGTGTTGGGAATCAGAAGATTACCTCAAATCTGAAGCAGCTACACAAAATCTCTTTAGTTGAAAAAGGGGGAGCAAAATCCAAAACCAACACATGCTGCATAAAGACCGCATATCATGTAGCTTCAAGAAAAGCTCCTTGCTGGAAAGAATCGCAGAGGATGACTCCTAAGACTGCTGCTCAAGGGCACTGGATCGCTAAAGACAAGGGAAAACCACAGACTTTACAGGTATGGAAACCCAAACATGACAAACGAAGAGATAGGAGGCTGGAGGGTCAAAAAAGAGACACTACGGCGTATCTCAGGTGTGGGTAAAGAAATCTCCATCAGAACCTCTTAAGGATCCTCCGAGCAAAGCTGTTGTCTGAACTGAGCAAGTGAACTAGCTCACATGTGCTATAGCAACCTGGCCAAGAATAAGCTTGTTCACATGTTTTGGTTGCTAATGATGGGAGAAGGCACATGAGAGGCACGTGATCTAACAACTTCAAAATAGAAAACAAAATAACGGGTAAATCATTTTCTAGGGCAAGGACAAGGTGCAAGGTGCTTCCCAAAATCGTTGCCGATCATCCTCTGTACGTTCCTCAAACCGTCTGCAATTTAGCTACAATGGTGAAGACGCGCGGGTTGAAGAAGAATCTGGCAGCAGACCGACAAGGCAGGTCTGAAAGAAGAACCAAGTCGCGCAATGAAGCCCCTGCTCAGCAACTGGATGTGGTGGTGTGGGAACCAGCACCTCTCCCTGTGTCGCACAGAGAGCCCTCCCCACACGAAGGAACATCGCAGAAAAGAAGGCGCCTGGTACGTGGCGGAGAACCTGTCTCCAGTGCCGCGGTGCCATCTGAAGAGGTTGTGGCTGAGGAAGTCGCTGAAGAAGAACATGCTACAGCGGATGCTGTAGCAGGTTCAGCAGAAGAAGAGTGCAAAACTCTTGTTTTGTCCCCTGGCATTGTGGGTGAAGGGGAGGAAACAATTGCTGAGTCCCCTGAACAAGAACCTGCTGCAGCACATCCTCCCCCTTCATCAGACAAAGGAAAAGCTCCCATCCTAGTCCCAGTCTCCAGCAGTGAAGAAGAAGAATCAAGTGAAGAAATTACAGATGACCCTGGTGAACCGTGTGTAAGAGGACCTACATTGGTAGACACGACTGCAATCACCGTGGGAGGTATTTGGTTCAGGAATCGGAGTGCTTCTCAATCCTGGAGTGCTGTTGAGCAGAAGCATATTATGTCAGAGAAGAGGCTGGATCTAGACAAGTACAGATCAGCAGCAATCATTCAGCTTCTCATAGAGGTAAACCTGCTCAAGTCCCTAACCTTTCCATTCAGATTCAATATTGCTCTGGTTAGGGAATTTATTGTAAATATGGAAGAGAAGTTTGGAGAGGAAGGAGCAGATGAGTATGGAAGAAGTTGGGTACGGGGTAAGTCAGTTTCTATTACCCCTGAACGAATTGATGAATTCCTTGGGATCCATGAGAATGCCAGAGCTCCCACTGATGTTCAGCCAGAGATGCTGGCCAAGGTACTGACAGGGGGAGTGTGCCTGTCCTGGGGAGGTCCCAATCTGAGTGCTGCTGAACTGACCTCCAAGAATGCCTTGCTATATCATCTGGGCATCAGAAACTGGATCCCCAGCTCACACAGAGGGAAGGTTAGCAAATCCTTTGCTAACCTTCTCTACTCCATTGGGAAAAGGAGGCGCATCAGCCTGGGCAGTGTGATGTTTCCCCAGCTGGCTACTCATGCCGGCAGCGCTTCCTCCAGCAAGCCCATTGTGCTCCCCTCCCTCATCTATGGGATGACGGTATCCCAGCATCCGGAGCTTGGTGAGCTTACTGAAGGACTTTCTGAGGAACTGCAGGTCTTCACTGTTGATCACAAGTTGTTCAAAGGAAAACATGCAGTGGACATAGCATATGAGGATCTACTCATGGTAGGTGATTCAGCTTCAGCTCCAGCTCCCCTGGAGGATGTTCTTCCCCCTGCTGCAACAATACAATTAGCCCTCCGCGCCAGAATTGTGAGCCATCTCAGATCGGAGCTGGTCATTCTTGAAGCAGAAGCTAAACGAAGGGACGCTAGGCGTGGACAGATCAGAAGCCTCCTCAGAGACCTGGAGTTCCCGGCAGATGAGGAGCAGGCCCCTTGAGCATCTATGACAAAAAGGGGGAGAGAAGATGCTATCTGCTACTGATGAACTTTTTTATTTGTTTTGCTGACCCTGCGTGGTTGTGCTATGGCCGAGTGTGGCCACACCTATTTACTCTTACTCTCTATTGTTGGATCTTCCTTTTAGAGTATTCAGAGTTTTTTTTCTGGTTCATGGGAGAGTGCATATGGTCTAAGGTTTTGTCAAAATGCCAAGGGGGAGATTGATGATGCAAGTATGGCAGTGTTTGACAAAACCAGCACAAGTGAACAAGGAGTTGCTGCAGCTCAAGTATTTAAGCAGGCCAGCAGAAGTGAACTAGCAGCAGCTGCAGCAGGGGATGCTGCAGCAGGAGCTTGTTCAACTGGCTGTTTCAACCGTCCAAGAAGCAGCAGCAACCTGGGCTTGTCCAGAAGGGCTGGAAACTCTATGGGTTGCCTCTGAAGAATTTCTAAAATACTGGGGAGTATTTTCCAGTGAGGTTTCCTAGTCAGAGAAGGATATTGACATTGAAGTTAAAGATCAAATCTAATCTCCTAGATTTTAGGAGATTTTAGGACATTGCCTAAACCTGGACATTGCTAAAAGCTGGTGATGCTATTTAAGCAGAAAGGGTTTAGAGCAGAAAGGTTGATCGAAGCTCAGGGATACACGAGTGCATACACAGATTTCAGAGAGAGCAATCTTTGGTGTGCGGCGGTCAAATTCTTCGATCATCACCCAAGAGCAGAGCGTTAGCGCAGAGCTGTGGTGATTATAGCAGAAGGGAATCAAGACTTGCAGAGTCTGGTTCGAGCTTGATCTGGAAGCCAATTCAGAGCTGCGGAGCTTGGTGGTTGATCAAGGGCAGCCGCGGAAGAACTGACGAGTTGTTGGCTCGGTCGAGTGTCGTGCGGCAGTACTCGCTAGTGGCAGGTGGTCACTGAGTGAGGGGGAGTATTCCAGAGTGTGCAGCACTCGTGGAATTGTTCGATCGGCTCGGCAGAAGGCTTTGGAGCGACGCGGACATTTGTGCTTCAGCTGTGTGTTACAGGAGTTGCTACAACAACCCTGCTGAGTAGTTGTAGTTTAGAATAGGCTGAGTCTTGAGAAGTCTGTAGCTATTCTAGATTGACATATTACAGAGGGTGTGCAGACACAAGTCAGAGCTTGTTCTGATTGTGTCGAGTGATCCACACAAGGTTGAGTAGCATAGGTTGCGTGAGTTGTAACCGTGTGTACGTGGGAACCTTCGAGTTAGTGGATTGAGGACTGGAGAATAGTCCTCCCCAGACGTAGGCAGTTGGCCGAACTGGGTGAACAAACTTTGTCTTGTTCATTGCTTGCTGAGACAATTTCCTTGTGAACAAGAGTGTGCTGCAGCAACTGCTTGTTCACAAATCTGTCGAACTAAGACGCTGTGAAATTTCATGGTGTTTCTACAAATCACATGAAAGCAGGTTACAGGCATGGGATCCGTAGGATCCCAGAACTAAATAGACTACTCGATACTCATCGGGATTACTACCTATACAAGAATGAAGAGAATAAAGAACGAAGAATCCGTGACGACGATCTTCACTCAGAGCTATCCTCTTCTCTCTTGCGTTCGTTCTCCAAAATCGTCTAACCCTTGTGAACGAGCCCTCGATTCCTATTTATACTGAAAGTCAATTGGACTGATTTTCAAAATTGATTTGCGGCCCGGTTTGGTTATAAACCGGCGGTTCCATTGTGACAACCGCCGGTTCAACTTACAAAACCGCCGGTTCCTTTCCTTCGAATCACGTCTTAGTGCAAACTACAAAGTTGTAGCCCTTCAAGTCAGCTTTTCAACAATATAAAGCATGCCTCATTTAGACAAGAGATGAGTACTCGGCACACCCAAGACTTCGGATAGGTAAATCCGCGCATTTCTTGATCATATTCGTCTGAATCTTGCGATTTCCTTCACTTTGCTCTGACTAGGCTACAAAGCTGTAGTTTAGTATGATTTGTCCTGAAACGAGAGTGAAGTGGTAAAAACATAAAGAAAATGTACGGGAGAGAAGCGAAATTCATCATCGAACGAAGCGAATAATCAGTGAGAAATCAACCATCACTTGACTCCAATAAGCAACTGGCTTTTAATTTTGCATGAAAACTGCTGCTAACCCGTAGCCTGATGCGTCGGTTTCAATAACAAAAGGTTGCTGGAAATCCGGTAAGGCGAGGACGGGAACCTCAGTCATTGCCTTCTGGAGTGCTTTGAACGCTGCGGCTGCTGCCTCTGTCCACTAGAATGCATCTTTCTTTAGTTGCTTCGTTAACTGCTGCGTGATCTTCCCATAATTTTGGACAAATTTTCTGTAGTACCCGGTCAGACCCAGAAATCCTCGAAGCTCCCTCAGCGTCTTTGGCTCTGGCCAGTCTAATATAGCCTTGATCTTCAATTGCTCTGCTGAAACTTCTTCCTTTGATACAACCTGCCCAAGTATTCGACGCTCTCCTGTCCAAATAAGCACTTCTTGACATTAGCGGCTAATTGTTGCTTGCTGAGTTCTGATAGCACGAGGCACAAATGCTCCTAATGTTCTTCCATGGACCTGCTATAGATCAAGACATCATCAAAAAAATACCAGCACGAACTTCCTTAACCACAGTCTGAACACCTGGTTCATCAAAGCTTGGAAGGTTGCTGGTGCATTAGTGAGGCCAAAATGCATGATCAAGAACTCATATTGTCCCTCATGTGTCCGAAAAGCTGTCTTTCTCTCGTCGCCTCTGGTCATACGAATCTGGTGATACCCTGACTTCAAGTCTATTTTGGAAAAAATGACAGAACCATGTAACTCATCAAGCAACTCATCAATAACTGGAATGGGAAACTTATCTAGGATAGTTTGTTTGTTCAATCTACAGCCTCCGTCTTTCTTCTTGACTAGGAGTACCGGACTGGAATATGGGTTTGTGCTAGGCCTGACGCCTGCTTGAAGCATTTCCTTCACCATCTTCTCGATCTCATCTTTTTGGGTCTGAGTATACCGGTAACGTCGCACACTTATTGGCGCTGCCCCGTCTTTAAGCACTATGGAGTGTTCATGTCCTCTAATGTGGGGGAGGCCTCTGGGATCTTGGAAAACTTGTTGGAATTCTTGCAATACGCCTTGTATTGATTCTGGAATGTAAGCCTGCTCGTCAGCTCGAGTTTCCCTAAGCTCCTTTGTCTCCACCAAGTAACATTCAGCAATGGATTTTTGTCCCTTGGCAATGGCCTGAAATGATATCTCCGCCTTTCTGAGCGCTGGTTCCCCATTCAGCCCGACTCAATGGCCTTTGCTTTTGAACTCCATCACAAGAGTTCTCCAATTGACCTTCATGTCTCCTAAGGTTTGCAGCCAATGTATGGCAAGAATTGCATCTGATCCTCCCCAGGCCAGGGGCAAAAAAATCTGCCTTTACCTTGCAATACACTAGCAATATCTCAACTCGCGGACAGAACCCCCGGGTTTCCTTAGTGATGCCAGTCCCCAAAGTGACTTTGAATGCACCTTGATCAATAACATTTAATCCCTCCTCCTGGACAATGGTTGGAGAAATGAAATTATGCGTTGCCCCACTATCAATAAGCACAATTACCTTACGGCTGCCAATGTTGCCCCTGAGTTTCATAGCCTGCGTTGGCGTAAGTCCTGCCATACTGTTGAGAGATACCTCCACTTCCTTAGGCTGATGTTCCTCTTTGGATGGTCCTTCTATGACTCTTAACGCCCTGCCAGCGCAACGATGCCCCGGTATCCATGATTCCTTGCAATGGTAGCGCTTGTTTTCGTTCCTCCTGATGGTCTATGAACCTTGGCTGGTTGTCCCTCGAGTAAAAGGGCCTCTGGTTCCCCATTGGTCGTTGTCCGAAGTTGTTGCTGGGTCCGGAACTAAAAGGTGCACTTCTGGCTGGTTTGCTGTTCTTCTTGTCTTCCACTAATTGTGCCAAGTCCACGACTTCAAGCAAGTCGCTGAGCTTATGTAGCTTTACTGCTACGCAAAGTTCTGGCTTCAGTCCTCTCAAGAAATTGGACATAAGCATGTCATCCGGAATCCCCTTGATTGCTCCGGCGAGTCCCTCAAACTTTTCTCGGTATTCAATGACGGATCTGGTTTGCACAAGAGATAGAAATCTCTCTTGAATTTCAGTAAGGTCTGCTCCTTGGAACTTTTTGGTGATGGCCTTCTTGAGATCCTCCCAAGTGCGAACTGGCCTTACATCATTGTACCATGTGTACCATTTGAAGGCTTTATCTTTTAAGCACATAGTTACTGCGACTAGTGCTTCTTTGTCTGTCATTCCATTGATGTAGAAATACCTCTCAGCCTTGAATATCCACTCATTGACATTGTCCCTGAATAGATGGGTAACTCAAGTTTGCGGAACCTTGGATCGCCCCTGCCTTGTGCTCCAAAATGTACCTTACCGGCGGCACTTGGACGCCTCTCTTCGTCGGAAAAATTACGTGTTGGTCCTCTTCCTATTCGCACATGTCCCTCATAATTGTCCCCCACTTCCAGTATGTCTTGCAGGTTCAGGGCTACTCTCGGCGGCCTGCTAGATTCGCCCACAATTGCCTTTCCGCAGTCCACAGCTTGCAGACGGCTTCCCTGCAAACTATTGCCATGGTCTGCCTGGCCTCCTGGTTGAATGGGTGCGGGAGGTAGGTTTGCAGCCAACTTCTCCATGATTGCTTGTAAGATTCCATTGATGGTGATGAAGTTTTTGTCCATGTTTTGATCTAGAGTCGTCTGGCGCTGGTTGTATGCCAACTTAAAAGCTTCAAACTCAGCCCTAAATGTGTAAACTTCCTCTTCACCGCTGGTAGCAGTTTCTGATGATGATGCCTTTGTCGCTGCTCGCTTCTGTGTTGTCATTTCCCTTGAAACGAATCGGCTCTGATACCACTTGGTATGAAGGTCAAAAATACAAAGATGCGGAAAATCCTTGTATTGGCCTAGATAAGACGGATGGTCGAGTTACAATTGCGGAATTCCCCCCAAATGACCCTCAAAGTGAAGGATTTGACGAATTACAAGATGACTTTTGGCTAAAACTAAGGCAACTATGCCCGGATTGCGGCAACTATGCCCAAAAGACTAGGATTCTCGCCCAAAGGTGGCTGAATTCCTCGGATGACCCTCTCTCACTAGAATATTGATCACTTGGATGCCAAAATGAGCTGGTTGCTTGGGATTTTATAATGCGCAAATGACCCTTGAGTTGCCTCGGAATATGCATGGTCACTCCCCTTGCTGACGCGACGAGATGACCTTCAAAATGACTTGACTCTGGCCTAGCAGGTCTGCGGATTTTGACTGGGCAGAGCTGGAAGATGTGCGGCCTTGGCTGGGCAGTCTGCAGATTCTGATCGGACAGTGCTTGGCCATTGGGCAAACATTGCTGCTGGGCATTCCCTGGCTATAGTGCGGTCACTGACTGGGCAATGGGTGGGTACTGGCTGGGCAGTGCCTGGGCATGGTGCTGGCAGAAAGGCCCCTTCAGGATGGGTCTAGACATAGTCGAGCTCAATGGGCATTATGCGGGAATTCTTGGCTGACCTGGGTCCATGTGCGGGAATTCTCGCACACAGTCTAGAAGTGCCCGCCTGTGGCCTGGCTGCTGCTGGCTTTGCTCGCTTATGGCCTGTTCTAGCTCGGGCAAGTGTTGGGACATGCGGACTTTGGGGATTCTCCGGGTTAGAGACGGGGTCATGTGCAGATCTTCGAGGGTCGACTTGCGGGAACTCATCACATGTGCAAAGAATAAGTCTTCTATATCACAGTTTACTGATGCTCAGTTGAACAAGATACTGGCATTAATCAATGCAAGAAGTGTGAAAGAATGGGAAATACACAGGCAGGTACATGCCTATTTGATATTACTGAAAAACATTCATGGATAATAGATAGTGAAGCTACAGACCATTTTGTTTGTGATGCTACCATGCTTACTGACATATATATAATCAATGATAAATGTCAGACAACACTTCCTAATTGGCATAAGGTTACTGTTACTCAAGTAGGAGGATGCAATCTCAGGAATGATTTATTCTTACATGATATATTTGCTAGTTCCCAGACTTTACATTCAACTTGATTTCTGTGAGTAAGCTGATTTCAGATTGTAAGGGTTCAGTAATTTTTTCTGAAACATCTTGCATGATACATGACCAAGCCAAGAGGATTATCCTCCAGATTGGTAAACCGATTGGTGGTCTTTACTATGTTGAAGATCCCATTTTGCATTCATCTAACCTGGCAATGGCTGGAAATATGAAAGGCATTTCAGTGAGACTTGGCATCAAAGAATGGGACATGCTTCAATCGAAAAAAATCAACAAATTGTTTAATTGGAAAACAATTGTTTCGACGTACAGTCATAAGAAAAGTTCATTGTCCTATATTCCTTTGGCTAAACTGTTAGTCCCATGATTATGTATGACATATTTTTGTGCAAAGAGTTGTTCAAGTAAGTTAGAAATATGTGTAAAGTAGTTAGATGTTAAAATTGCAACACTAAAGTCAGGAGATGCAACGCAAGGTGTTATATCAAGTGCTGGAGTACGCGTTGGGTGTAAACCAAAGGTGTATATTCTACGGAAGTAGCAGATTCTGAGAATCAAGGGCGTGGAGCATATCTCTGAGATTACTGGGGTCTTGGCTAAATAAAGATCCATAATATCTTAACTATATTTTGGAAACGCAATCTCTTGGTTTGGCAACAAGATGAAGATCAACAACTATTCAAATATAATCTTTTGAATATTGGTTGAGATTTTTGAGGAGATTGTTGTTGGCCATAAAAAGCAGGTGGAGCGAAGTTGAAGAGTGAGGACGTTCATGCAGCTCTCTTACATTATAGAAATATACAAGAGAAGATGAGGTTAAGTGATTGAGTGCACCCATCAGAGATTGGAGCTAAATTATAACTCAAGCACTAGAACCAGGAGTATCTGCTGAAGCTTTACGTTTCACAAATAATATTGCAAAACAGATCTGTCCAGCTATCCGGGAGGAAGCCAACGATCTGACAAGACTTGAGTGGACGAGCAGCTGTTAGGGAGAACAAAGCTGTTGTGACAAGCCATAAAGAAGGATCTTTGCATTGAGGGGAGCTCAGTGCGCATACAGACGAGTCGGTGGTAGAAGGACTTGAAGAGGGAGTCTTGCAAGTTTGCACTTCGTTGCCCAATCGTTACTAGTGGATTGCTGCTTGTTGGGGTTAGGAGAACCCCCCCCCCCCCCCCCCCCCCACACAGACACACTACGGACACATTGTCCAGAAATGGGTTACCAAATAGCTGTGTCTCGTATTTACTTTACAGTATTTACTTTCACTCGAAACAGTCGAAACATTCCTAACGCGTATCCTCAGGAGTTGTCATAACAACAGTTGGGACAAGTTCTATCATCCGTAGTAGAACTTCAAGTGTTATCAGAGCAGACATTCGACACATAGGGTGAGATCAATGAAACTCAGAATGTGTGGAAGAGATATGGGGAGACCTCCCAGTTTGGAGGAAGATGAGTTTGGCTATTGGATGTCAAAGATGAAAGCTTAAATCAGATCGGTAAATGAGTATGCAGGGAAGGCTATTGTTGAAGGTTGGGCTGCAGATGCTATTGGAGTAAAAGGGCCAAAGCTATAAAAAGAGTAGATTGAGGAGGAGAACAAACTGTTCCAAAGGAATAGTCAAGCTTTGTATGCTATTATTTCTGTCGTGGATAAGCGAAACTATAAGTTGATAGCTGGTGTTGAGATATCAAAGGTCGCGTGGACCATTTTGGAAACAAATTTTGAAGGAGATGCCAAGGTAAAGAAGACCAGAATGTAGATGATGAGGCTTAGCTATGAGCAGCTGATGATGAAGGATGATGAGACCATAGCTGACTTCAACAACCGTCTGATGGATAAAGTGAATGAAATGGGCATACTTGAGAAGCATGTGTCAGAGGCTTAGCATGTTGAAAAGGTTCTCAGGTCACTTTTTCAGAAGTTTGATGTCAAGGTGACAGCCATTGAGGAAACTGCTGATCTGGAGAACATGAAGATGGACTCTCTCATAGGATCTCTCAGAATCTATGAGATGAAGATGAACAACAGAAAGACAGCAAAGAAGAAGACTAGAGGAATTGCTCTAAAGTCCGTTGTAACAAACACTGACACAGAGTCTGATGATGAGATGGAGGATGGTCAAGTAGTTATGATGGCCAAACAGTTTGGAAGGTTCATGAAAAAGATGGAAAAGAGAAGATCAAATTATAAGGCTCATGGTGATCATGGACACCAAGGGAAGGAGGAGGAGCGTAGTGACCAAAGACATCCTGTGAGAAAAGATGACAAATTTCAAAAAGGTAAGCATATGGAGAATGATCAAAATCCAAATGAAGAGATTCACTGCAGAGCCTATCAAGGATACGGTCACATACAAAGGCACTGTGCTAACACACTGATGAAGAAGAAAGCCATGGTAGCCCCATACAGTGATGGTGAGTCTGAGAGCAGTGATATTAGAGAAGATTAGAGTAACTTTGTTGCGCTAAAAACTGTAGCAAACGCTTACCTTGATGCTGAGGATGTCACAGGGCTTGTCGTACTAACTGCAAAGGAAGTGGAAACAGACCCTGACAGCGACATTGGCTCTAGTGATGGTGAGGGGATCAATGAGGAGAAACCTGAGAGATAAGTACGCCAAGTGGAAGCTAGTTGTAAAGACGAATGAAAAACTCAGTGTCACTATCAAGCAGTTAAAGTAGCAGAAGAAAGGACTGGATGAGGAGCTTGCTGTGACAAAGACAAGGCTCAAGATTCAAATTCTTGATCATGGTGAGACGAAGCAAGAGCTGGATAATCTGAGAAAGAGAATAAGAATGATGAATTCTAGAATGAAAGATTTGAATTAGATTCTTGGTGCTCAGAGGTATGGTGCAGGATGGTCTGGTATTGGGAACACATCTGGAAGTAGCAAATGCAAGACACAGTTTGTCAGAGGATAGATGTTACGAGGAAGTTCCAGCTTTATCTACAGCAACCGCTATAACACTCCCTGGACTAGAGATACCAGGATCTGTCATTATTACCATACTCAAGGACACATACAGAGAATGTGCAGAAAGTTCCTAACTGAGTATTGACGTACTGAGACACATATGATGTAAGAATGGAGACCAAAAAGACATGGAAAGGAGGTATGCCTTGTTGCCTATAGTTCAACTATCAACTTGAACAAAGATATGTGGTACTTTGATAGCGGGTGTTCAGCACATCTGACAGGTAATTCAGCATTTCTTAAGCATCTAACACCACTGGAGGGGAGATCAGTGTGACTTTTGGAGATGGTGGAAAAAGAAAAGTTGTTGGAGCAGGTGTCCTAGAACTACCTGGATTACCTAATCTGACAAATGTTCTTTACGTTGAGGGTCTGCATGCAAATCTCATCAGTATTAGAAAATATGTGATGATTTTTGTGGCGTAAAGTTCACCAGAAATTTGTGCAGAGTCCTCAATGCTGATGGTGATTGTGTGATGCGTGGCAGTCGTTCTATTAATAACTGCTATTTGTTAGATGTTGCAGGAGCTGTTTCTGATGCAAACTGTCTACTTACTAAGCATATGAGATGAATCATTGGCACAAAATGGGTGTTCAAAAATAAGACTAATGAAAAGGGGAACATCACCAGGAACAAAGCAAGATTGATGGCACAAGGTTACTCACAGATTGATGGGGTTGACTTTGAGGAAACTTTTGCACTAGTGGCTCGCCTAGAAGCTGTTAGAATCTTGATGGCCTTAGCTTGCTTTTTTGATTTCACATTGCATCAGATGGAAGTGAAGTGTGCCTTTTTAAACAGATTATTACAGGAAGAGGTGTATGTAGCGCAACCTAAAGGCTTTGTTGACACACATCAGCCAGACCATGTGTATCTTTAAGGAAATTATTGTATGGTCTCAAGCAGGCGCCCAAGCTTGGTATGAGCGATAGACACAGTTTTTGCTCCAACAAGGCTATGAGCAAGGGGGAGTTGGCACAACGTTGTTCATCAAACGGACGAGCTCTGATTTTATAGTGGCTCAGATTTATGTCAATGATACAGTGTTTGGATCTACATTGATGAAGTTGGTGAAGCAGTTCATGGAGCAGATGGAGAGTGAGTTTCAGATGAGCCTGGTTGGAGAACTAACTTATTTTTTCCGTTTTGAGGTAAACCAAAATAAAGATGGCATTTTCATCACACAGAGCAAGTACGCAAAGAATCTGGTGAAAAAATTCAATACGGAGAAGGCAGGTCACAAGCGTACCCTTGCTGCCACAAATCAAAAGGTGACTAGAGATGATGCTGGAGCAAATGCTGACCAGACGTTGTACATAAGTAATTGGGAGTGTAGTCTACCTGACAGCTACCAGACAAGACATTGCCTATGTTGTTGGAATATGTGCCCGTTACCAAGCTAATCCCAAGGAGAGTCATGTATCCCAAGTAAAGAGGATTATACGATATGTTGCAGGTATGGCTGAACTTGGACTCTGGTACACTAAAGACACAACATCCAGCATTGTAGGATATTGTGATGCAGATTGGGTAGGTAATACAGATGATAGGAAAAGCACTTCTGTAGGATGCTTTTATGTTGGAAACAATCTTGTTTCATGGTTCAGTAAAAAGCAGAACAGCATTTCTGTATCAACTGCAGAGGCAGAATACATAGCAGCTGCTAGATTCTTCGATATGTGAGCTTGTGGAGAAGAAGGAGTTGATCTTGACTCATGTTAGCATAGATTGCCAGAAAGATGATATCTTTACAAAGACTTTAAGGACACAACAATTCGAGACCTTGAGGTCTGAGTTAGGGCTGCGCATGATCGAAAACTAATCACGGCGTGATTTCTGGTAGTCCTTGAATAAAGAAGAGGGCTAAAGTTTGGGCTACCAGAAAACTAAAAGGAAATGTAATACCTATATTTCAACTAATGTTATGACATTTCCTATTTGCATGCTATTTTAGATCTGTGACAAACTTCCGAAGGAATCGTATATGGGCTGACATTGGGCCAAATATTTGAAGTAGGAAAGAATGGATATGAGAGAGATTTTCGGGAAGATGCTTCACTTTTAGAAATCTGGCACATCTCTCATCAGAAAAGCTAACCCTATAATGAAGTTTGAAATTCTCTCACCATCGACGCAAGCTTCTCCAGTGATCAAACCCTCAAAATCAAAATGGTGAACACCCGTGAAGCTACTCAGCAACGAACTGCGGCGCATCCCAAGCCGTCGCCGCCTCCACCGAGCTTGACCCATATGTACCTCTGACCATAGTGTCGCCAACGGAAATCGTCAGAAAAGAGCGACGCTCCAAAGCCACCCGTAAAGCTCCGGCGTCCAAGAAAGTTGTAAGGAAGACATCCTCCAAGAAGAACCTGCATGCGGAGAAGTCAGTTCAGAATGAGTGGGAGGTGTCTGAGCCTCAAGATCCGGCCAGAAGGGAAGCTCCGGTGCCTAAACCTAAAATTACTACCTCCAAGAAAGTCATCGATAAGGGTGAAAAGAAAAGAAAAGCAGAGGAAAAGGCTGAGATGAAGAGGAAGGTTGAGATTGAGGCTGAGACTCAGATAAAATTTTAAGAAGAGAATGAGAGGATGAAAGCTGAGTTAGTCACTAAGGAGAAAGCTGACATACAAGTTACAGAGGTGGCTAGAGCTAAAGCTGAGGAAAGGGTCGTTGAAGAGAGGATTCAAGCTGCCAAAGAGAGAGCCGAACAACTGAGGTGTGAAGCAGTAAAGCTTGAATTGCTCATTAAGGCATCGGAGGCTGTTGAACCAACTGCTAAGGAAGCTGCTATTGCGTCGTCTGTTGAGGTAATTCCTGTTCCTGTTAATTTTGAGGAAAATGTTGAAGGGGTTGTTGCACCCACTACTGAGGAAACTGTTGTAGCGTTTGTTGATGAAATGGCTGAGGATTCCCCTGGTACAGATGCAGGGGGAGCGGACCAGGATGAAGAGGTCCATGCTCAAGGGGTCTCAGCTGCTGATAATGAATCAGAATCAGAGGAAGTTGATGAGGAATCCGAGGAGGAGAGGGTGAAGAGTCCAGCTGGTGATGTGGAAAGTGAAGAGGCCGTTGCACAGGCCATTGCTGAGGGATTATCCAAAGGGAAGGAACAGTCTAAATCAGTTGGAGCAGAGGATATAGAGTCAGACGCATCTGAGGACAGCCTATCTCCACCAGCAGAAGAAGTTCCAGTTACGAACATTCTTGATGATGTTGCGCAGTCATAGTCCGTGGAATGTGTTCTTGCAGCAAGAGTTGACAAGCCTGAGTCCAACAGGCCAAAGAGAAAAGGAAAGAGTGTTGATGACAATGGAACCAGTTGTAAGAAATCAAGTCTGGTTTGTTGACACCACACGAGCAGATCGTTGGAAGAATGTGCAGAAAAGATGCTTGGTTTCTGAGAGGGTGTTGAATGAAGACAAGTTTTCTTCTAAGCACATGGTCAAGTTGTTCAAGAGAACTGGGTTGTATCACTCGCTGAGGAAAGCTAAGAGATATGATGAAGTAATGGTGAGGGAGGTTATAGCCAATCTTATCGAAGATTTTGGTGATGAGATGAGTTCTGAGTATGGACATGTGTGGATCAGGGGGAGCCTGATTAAGATTACACCAGAGGCCATTAATGAATTCTATGGCATAGATGTTGAGGAGGCTATTGAAGTGGTTTTTGAGGAGAAAGCTGACTGGGATGCAGTAGCAAGGAAGCTAACAGGGGGATCTCTCACAGTATGGTCTGTAAATTTGACATTTTGAGTTTTATCTGCGAAGCACGCTGTGATCCATGCTGTGAGTCAGCACAACTGGTCGACCTCTATCAATGTATATAAGATCAGCAAAAGCTATGCCTTACTTCTAGAGGAAACTGAGGATGAGAAGAAGGTCAGCCTTGGGAAAGTGATCTTCGACAAGATACCAGAGCACGCCTTTTTCAAAGGGAAAAACTAAAATATTGGTTTTCCCTCTTTAATAAATGAATTAGCTATCTGTCAGTGTCCAGAGTTGAAGAAAGACGGAGTGAAGCTTTCCAGCCACCCAATAGTTCTTGTGAGCGATCACAAGCTATTTAAGGGAAATCATGTTCTGGATATCCTCTGCCCCATGGTGAACGTCAGACTCTAGAGTCTGTTAGAGCAGTTGTTGAGGAGACCAGATCAACATTTGCCATTATCGGAAAAAGCATGGTCGGAAGGATGATAGATCTCCTAGAGGCAAAGAGTAGCACTGACGGAGTCAGTAGAGAGCCAAAACCGTCACATCAGAAAGATTGTCCAGATGCTCATCGACCTCCGCTATCATCATCAGCTCGCCCCAGAAGACAATGAAAGCTGCTAATGTCTGAACCCCTCATCCTATGGAGAACTTTATTTTTTTTTTCAGTTATTGAACTTTTTGCCTGTCATTTTGCTGAAACATTTGCACTTATATCCCCTTACCGAGTTTATGGTAGCATAGGGGGAGAATATTTGGGAGAGTTGCTTGTTTTTTTTGTGAATCTAACTTGAACAACTATGTTAGCATAGGTAGTGATGTATTTTGCAAAAAAATGCCAAGGGGGAGATTGTTAATCCTATGATTATGTATGGCATGTTTTTGTGCAAAGAGTTCTTCGAGTAAGTTAGAAATATGTGTAAGGTAGTTATACGTTAAAACTACAACACTGAAGTTACGAGATGCAACGCAAGGTGTTATAGCAAGTGCTGGAGTACGCGCTGGCTGTAAACCAAAGGTGTATATTCTCAAGAAGCTGCAGATTCTGAGAATCAAGGGCGTGGAGCATATCTCCGAGATTACTTGGGTCTTGGCTAGATAAAAACCCAGAATATCTTCAGCTATATTTTGGAATAGCAATCTCTTGGTTTGACAACAAGATGAAGATCAACAACTATTCAAATATAATCTTTTGAATATTGGTTGAGATTTTTGAGGAGATTGTCGTTGGCCATAAAAAGCAGGCGGAACGAAGTTGAAGAGTGAGGACGTTCATTCAGCTCTCTTGCATTATAGAAATATACAAGAGAAGTCGAGGTTAAGTGATTGAGTGCACCTATCAGAGATTGGAGCTAAGTTATCATTCAAGCACGAGAACCAGGAGTATCTGCTGAAGCTATACGTTTCACAAATCCTATTGCAAAACAGATATGTCCAGCTATCTGCGAGGAAGCCAGCGATCCGGTAGGACGTTGAGTGGAAGAGCAGCTGTTCAGGGGAATAAAGCTGTTGTGACAAGCCATATAGAGCGATCTCTACACTGAGGGGAGCTCAGTGCGCATCCAGAAGAGTCGGTGGTAGAAGGACCTGAAGAGGGAATCTTGCAAGTTTGTACTTCGTTGTCCGGTCGTTACTAGCGGATTGATGCTTGTTAGGGTTAGGAGAAATCCCCACATTACAGACACCTTGTCCCGAAGTGGGTTACTAAATCTTTGCGTCTCGTATTTACTTTCAGTCGAAACATTCATAACGCATTTCCGAAGAAGTTGTCATAATAACAGTTGGGACAAGTTCTATCATCCGTACTAGGACTTCACAAACCAAAACATCTTTTCCAACAAGTATACATAAGTCTGTTAAGGCTTTTGATTTGATACATGGAGATGTTTGGGGGTCATTCAGCACAGTTAAGAATTATGACATTCTTGATAAAACCACCACAAGTTGATAGTGTAAATTGCTATAGCAATCTGTGAAGATAGTAGCTGAAGCAACTTGAAGACAGTCAGCCGGAAGAATCCCAGCAAGCGAACGAAATTGGACTTGAGCTGATCCATAAAGAAAAATTAAAAAAATTTCAACTTCAAAAATTTTGATCTCTTAAAAATAAAGTTTGAATTATGAATAATTGAATTTTAAAAGAACAATTAAAAAAATTGATCCTCTCTCTAGCATGGGTCTTGGGTTGGTGTCCTTTGACCCATGTTTTGGGCCGGGCCTGAAGGTACATTAAAGGGTCTATGCTTAGGGCTGGGCCTGAAGGTACATTAAAGCTGCTCTTCCGAAGGGGTTATTTCTCTCAGCTAGTTCTGTTCTATAATATATGTGTATTGTGATGCAGACTGGACAGCTTGCCCAGCCACACACAAATCTATCATAGGGTTTTGCGTCTTATTGGGGGATTTCTTTAGCTCATGGAAGTCCAAAAAGCAACACATTGTTGCTGGATCCTCCACTAAATCCGAGTATCGTTCCATGGCACCAACAAATTGTGAGTTAGTTTGGCTTGCGCATCTCCTAAAATGATATGCAAGTCTCGGTTTCTACTCCTATTGTTCTATCTTGGGACAACATGGCAGCTATAAATATTGCACATAACCCAGATTTTTACAAATGTATAAGAATATTGAGTTGGATTGCCACATTGTTCGAATTCGTCATCATGTTCAATCTAGATTCATCAGTATCGTCTATGTGTGCACTGCTGAACAGCCTGTTGACATGTTTACTAATCCCCTCACAATGGCTCACCTGTAGCTTTTATCTGGCAAATTGGGCGTCTCTAATTTTCTACATCACCAGTAGGGTTGCAAACGAGCGAGTTGAGCCGAGTGTCACAGTGTTCAAGTTCGGCTTGTTAGTTTTTTTACGAGTAGTCACGAGCTTATAAAACGTATGTTTGAGCTTGACTCGTTTAATTTGCACTAGTTCGAGCCGAGCTAGAGCTTTAAAGGAGTAGTTTATTTCATTATAGTTGAAGTGAATTTTTTAGCAACGAACTTTAAAACGGGACAATGACTAGGAGACGAATCGTTTGGATGACTCTTTTTTGGCATCATCTTCAACCTTCGTCATCATAGCAACAAAAATGACTAGAAGACGAATCGTTGAGATGACTAAAAAAGTAGGCATTCTTCAACTTAGAACTTCGGGTTTAAATGAATAAATAAACATATACATATGAGCTTTAATCGAGTTTATAAACGGGCTTTAATCTAACAAATAAACGAGTTGTTAGCGAGACTAAACGAGCCGAGTACCACTTTGTTCAAGCTTTGCTCGTTTAATAAACGAGCATAAATATCATGTTCGTACTTGGCTCTTTTAATAACGAGCCGAACTTTAATCGAATTTTGATCGATTTGTTCACGAGTTGTTCACGAATGTAACGACTCGCTTGCAACATCCCCAGTTGAAAGGAATTATTAGGACTCATTTGCGTTGTCCATTTAATCAAAGGGTTTGTTGTGTAATTTGTACAAATAAAGGGGCTACTCTAAATTGTATTTTGTACGTATACGAACATTGTAAATAGATTTGTGCATTGAATAAACAATTCAACCTTTCCCCAAAATTGTCTCTTCTCCGGCGAAGTCTGTAACCTTTGTTTCAGGTTCCGGCGCTGTTCTTGCTTCACTTTATTTAATAAAGTTCATATAAGCATATGTTTGGTTCTGTAATTTGACAGTATCTTATGGTGTTTGTTACAAGGTGCGGGAACAAAGATACTTATGGCAAACAAGATTTGAGATTCGCCTTCACAGACCTTCAAAAAGTCATGCTTGGTCGAAGACTTTGTTTGTCCTTGACTCGATCTAACCTTTACAATCCAATTTTCTGTAGGAAATTCAGTGACCCATTCGGCCATTCTAATAAGTTAGCCGGTTTTTCTGGCTCAAAATTAAACAAGTCGGTTAACCGTTCTGTTTTACCAAATCCACTAATGGGTGATGCGCTGAGGCCTTCTGCTGCTCTAATGCCATCTTTAGAAACTGCTGATAAATGGGAACTGTTAAGGGCTTTGGAGACTTCTCTGAATACTTCATTTAGTCCAGAGCCATTATTGCCACCTCCAACACCTTTGATCATTGTTATTAGCGGTCCTAGCGGGGTTGGCAAAGATGCTGTCATTAAGAAATTGAGGGAAGCTCGAGAAGGGATTCATTTTGTTGTTACTGCTACTAGTCGACAAATGCGGCCGGGTGAGGTGGATGGAAAGGATTATTTCTTCGTTTCGAAAGAAGAGTTTCTGTCTATGATTGACAGAGATGAGCTTCTAGAATATGCACTTGTGTATGGGGATTACAAGGGAATTCCAAAGCAACAAATTCGTGACTACATGGCCAAGGGTTATGACATTATTCTGCGAGTGGATATACAAGGAGCTGCAACATTGAGAAAGATTCTCGGAGACTCAGCATTGTTTATTTTTCTTGTTGCGGAAAGTGAACTTGCTCTTGTGAACCGGTTGATTGATAGAAAGACAGAGACAAATGAGACCCTCCTAGTGAGGATTGCAACTGCTCGTGAAGAAGTGAGGCATATAAATAACTTTGACTTTGTTGTTGTGAATGCACAAGGCAAGCTCGATAATGCAGTTAAGACTGTCGAGTCTATAATTGACGCAGAGAAGGCAAAAGTTAAACAGAGGAATGCAGCAATATAACTATTGTAACTAAATTAGCCTCCAACGTTTTTTACTTTGAAGGTAATTATATTCTAGTCAAGTCATCCAATATAATTAGTGTTGTAAGTCCACATTGTACAGATAACATAATAATCACCAAATATTTTGTAAATGAGTGTTTAATCAACATATATTTTCTGAGAAAAGCTAGCAAATCCAGACTAGAGTATGGCAACTACCTATAATTGTTGGTATAGCATAAGTGGCAGCTGTTGATTAAAGTGTTCTTGATAAGGAAATATCAACTTCATGTTTTTCTTAGACATTGTTTTATTCTCATTGAAGGAAAAGTATTCAGGTACATTTTGTATCCACTCTGAAGCAGTTCATAACCTTACAACTGTAGGTCTGACATACATGTATTAATTGAAGGATTTTTTAGACTAGGGTTTCTCACAACATTAGCTTGTATGTGCACCATTGTGGGTAAACTTGTTGATCAGAGCTTCTGTTCATCATCTTCTTCTCGCTTTCTTGAGAAAGATTGCATTCCAAATTTGTTTCTACTTACTGGATTCTTCTCGACTCTTATTTAAGCCTTCAGGCAGAGTTCATAATGCATCATCCCTTGAAAATGAAGTCTTCAGCGCTTTTTATATGAACCGAAAGATTCTGATATGTTAAGTCTGAAGTCCTGGTTTCCTAGGATTACTTGTTTTTAGTGGAGAGGCAAAAACTGAAAACAGGCTAGATGGGATTTCATCCCAAGTTAAGACAATTCCCTCTTTGAAACCCAGATCAGTGTTGGTGTAATTTGCCTTAGACTTACCTTTATTGTGGTCATTTACAACGTTTTAGGATTAACTGATGTTGCAGTCGCGTAAAATTATTTGGTCTTGCAAAAAGAAGAAAAAGTATATGACCTTGTAGGCTAGAATTGCACACTTCAGTTTTCAGCACATATGATAGATGGATTGTGTAATTTATTTTGCAGATAGTGCATACTGATACTGGCATAATATTAGCCTTGGGCCTTTTTTGTTGTTGTTGTTGTTGTTGCAGGATTAAGGATTGTGTTAGAGCTACTTTGCATAGTTGCAGCCAAGGAATACACTAGAAAGCGAGCCAAGGAATACACTAGAGAGCGAGCCATGGAATACACTAGAAAGCAAATACTTTTTACCGCTCCAGGATCTTATAAATCTTGGAGTCAAATGTTTTAGAATGAACAGCATTACAAGTTATTTTGTTTCATGTTTTGATTTTCTTAAAGGTCCATCGTCCATATATTTGGATAATCAGTTGTAATTTTTGTCACTTTTCATTGAGATTCTACATTGACTTTGATGTACACTTTCATAAACATTTATACAATCAAAAGCCATGGAGTTGATAAGACTTCCAAAAAGTAAAATAAATAGTGCCATTGCTTGATGAACTTAGTATCTATCCTCCAAATGGCGTCTAATTCTCAAATACTAATGAGCATACTCAACTTTTTATGCTTTGCATCTCTTATGCCGATGCCCTAATCCATGATGCTTTAGTGTCATTGTTACAGTAAATGCTTATGGAGTAAGGGTGAGAAAACTTGTTCAGTGAAAAAAAACCTGAAATGGACTGGAATTAATGCTGTATGCATAACCTAGTAGCTATGACTGAATGGCTTCCTTTCGTAAAATATGCGAACTCTGTGGCAAACCTTCTTGACCTTGGAACCTTGATGGATGGCATAGGCTGATCCATCAGTATCTGGACCAGTGCATTGGCCAAATCAGCTGAAGCTAGTCTTTCCTTCAGTATCATGCTGCTGAATTCCTCAGGTGTCATATACTTGAACACATATAAAGTTAGTCCAGTCATAACTTGTTGCACAATTGATGCTGACTTTATTTCTGAATAGCTATAGAGAATTGATAATTGCATCCCTGCTAAGAATCTACAAAGTACTCTAGTTGCTTACTGAAATTTTAATTGATTACATACTTCGGATGCAGTTACTGCATCTCTGTGCAGCTTGTATTTGAAAGGTGCATCTTTTGCATAGATACATAAATTGCTTCACAGTCCAAACCCTTCACAAGCTATTCCATTGCCTCTGATTGCAGGAAATGGAGACAAAGTTCTAGCTTTTCAGTGTCAGCTTTGCGATTACATCACCTGCTGCACATAAAATTTTATTTGATACCTGGCTCAGCTTGCAGGAAAATGTTCAGAAGTTTTTCAAAACTCCACCTGTTCCCGCAATCAACTCAGTAGCATCGATTTCCAACCCAAGTCTGGTAAAAACTTTTATGCCAAATAATTGCAAATCAGGATAATTCTTCCTCTTCTTCAAAATATTTCAAATGTTGATGGTTTTGAAGACTATTTCTGAGATTTCCTTTCACAAAATTTGAATCAAGTCACCATATTTCTGAGGCTATAAGCTAAACTAGCTGGCCTGAGAGAATTGCTTCAAGTGACTAAATAATTATCTCCTTGACTTGGAGAAATTGTGTTTTGTTCCCTTATTAATACTCTTCGATCCCTCTCTTTGTAGGTGCGCCCTTTCGAGTTTCGTTCTCATTTGGAGTCCAACCCAAGAACTCGTTTTGTCTATGATCTAGTGGCCCAACTAACTCCCATGTCCCGTGTGAGTCTTTCGAACTATCGTGCATCTTCTCTTCTACTTAAAGGTGCCTTAACTACTGCCTTTGATATTTTGGTATGTATATCACATCCCTTATATATGGGCTCTGATTTCATATTGAATTTTGCTAGTTCAATTGAATTACACTTATAGTTTTGTCAAAAGTTCAGGCTAGAAAATCATGATTCTATAACTCAATATAAGTAATTTATCATCTCCTCCCCATCCAATGTAGGACAATTTTTTCAAGTGATCCACTCAACTCAACAATCTCTTGCGCTCGCTCATCAATTTGTATCCTTTAGTTGAAATTTACTACACAAACTTTATTTTTTTTTTTCTGACTTACATTTGTCAATTTACCCGCTTTTTCAGTATTTCAGGCTTAATGTAGAACATTTAAGGCTTAAAAACTGTTGGAGTGAAAAAAGAAAAAAACATTGAAATTGATAATTAAAAAAAAAAAATGAAGAAAAGGAAATAACATGTAACCATATTACACCCGTATTGGCTTTGACCAATATGCACATATTAGAACTTAGAGTATATGGGTCAACTGCCATATGACCGAGTTTATAGGTCAAAATGGGTGGAAGGCCCCTGTTCGTATTAAGTCGTATCCCACCTGTACTCGAAAGGACCACCACCCTAAATTCTAAACTCAATTTCTAGTCTTCTATTAGTTGCTCCATCCATTTTAGGTTCTATAAATTTTATAACAACTATCTTCCTCGTGCGCGGACCAACAATGACTATGCATGATCAACCTTTTTTGTGTTTAGGATTTACAGTTTGTGGAGTACCCACTACGATTGAGAAAATCTGTCATTCTACATAATTGGTGTTGCTACATCAAATAGATAAGTTGTTGGATTCTAAAATAGATAAAACTATAAGAAATTTTAATAAGAGGAGTAAGAAAATTGATGCATGTGACCGTGATGAGGATTTACACCTGGGCATAATGCGTTCAAATTTGTCGATGAAGATACAAGTTTTCAAAGACGAAGCATGTGCATCACTTTTATTTCATTTGGAAGGTCCCATCAATAGTACACATTCGGTTATGGATTATGACATCCAATTGACAAAACGCCCACAAGTTGTCATGAACATCCGCTGTCGAAGTACCAGCTTCCTTCTTTCATTGAGTTTGACGAGCTGAAACAGACATATGCATAATGTATGACTCCTGGCTTTTCTCAATTGTATCTGGCCGTGGATGACCTTCGTGGTCTCCAGTATCTGGTTAGGATTGGACATATTCTTTGGATGTGCGCTGCTTGATTGTAGAAGTAGCAAGTGCGATAGTCACTCCAGGACTTTCTAGAAAGATCTTGGCATAGAGATTGCTGCAGGAAACTCTCTCGATCAACCTGCCGAATAAGATGATCTAGAACAGAATGCGAAAGTTCCAGCCGAAGGACCCACAGACACACCAGGCCCAGTTCGCTTACCTCCAAAGAAGATTCAAAGAAATCATCCACTGACTAATGTCATTGGAGATCTCACTGAAGGGAGACGAACTCGAGGTTCCTCTCACATCATCTTGTGTAATGTGATTAGCAACTCCTGTTTCCTGTCTAGCATTGAGCTTAAGAACATCAAGGAAGCCCTAGAAGATGAGTACTGGATAGTCGCAATGTAAAGGAGCTGGGTGAGTTCGAAAGAAACGTTGTCTGGGACTTAGTGACTAGATCAGCAGGGGTGAACATCATTGGAACCAAGTGAATCTACAAAAACAAATTTGTTGAGAAAGGCAATATCACTAGGAACAAGGCTAGATTGGTGGCTCAAGGCTATACTCAGATCGAAGGTGTTGACTTCGATAAACCTTTGCTCCAGTAGGTCGGCTAGGAGCCATCAGATTGCTACTAGCGCTTGCCTGCTATCTCAAGTTCAAGCTATACCAATTGGACGTCAAGAGCGCTTTCTAAAATGGAATTCTATTTGAGAAAGTGTATGTTGCTCAGCCCAAGGGCTTTGAGGACCCTTATTATCTGAATCACGTACAAATTAAAGAAGGCCCTACATGGGTTAAAGCAAGCTCCAAGAGTTTGGTATGAGCAGCTGACAGTCTTCCTAATGGAGCACGGCTATAACCGAGGGGGAGTAGACAAGACTTTCTTTGTCAAAAGAACTAGGTCAGACTTTGTCATTGCTCAAATATACGTTGCTGATATTATATTTGGTTCGAGCTCGGAGCAGATGACTAAGCAGTTTGTGACACAATGAAAAATGAGTTCAAGATGAGCATGGTCGGAGAATTATCTTATTTTCTTGGTTTACAAGTTTCACAAAAGAAAGATGAAATCTTTATCTCCCAAAGCAAATATAGGAAGAACCTAGTCAAGAAGTTCGATTTCGATAAAGATAGCCATAAAAGAACTCCTGCAGCAACTTATACAAAAGTGGTCAAGGTTGAGGCTGGCGTGGCTGTTGATCAAACAATGTATAAAAGCATGATCGGAAGCCTACTATATCTCACTGCCAGCCGCCCAGATATATCTTATTTAGTGGAAGTGTGTGCCAGATATCAGGCTTGCCCGAAGGAGAGTCATCTCACAACTTGTGAAGAGATTTATTAGGTGTGTGGGAGGGACAATGGACTACGGCCTATGGTACATCAAGGACACCAGTGCAATTGTGACACAGACTGGGCAGAATGCGCAGAAAGTAGGAAGAGTACGTTAGGAGGATGTTTCTTTCTTGGTAACAACCTAGTCTCCTGGTTTAGCAAAAAGAAAAACAACATCTCTGTATCTACTGCAGAGGCGGAGTACATTGCTGCAGGGAGCTGTTGCGCGCAGATGAAATGGATGAAACAGTTATTGGCCGAGTATGGAATTGCACAATATGTTATGACACTCTACTGCGATAACTTGAGTGTCATCAGTATCTCCAAGAATCCAGTTCAACATTCTCAGACTAAGCACATTGATATAAGACATCATTTTATTTGAGACTTGGTGGAGAAGAAGATCATTGCACCACGGCACGTGGGAACCAAAAAACAATTGGCGGATATCCTTACAAAGCCATTGGATGGAGCCCGGTTTGAAACACTGAGATCCGCCTTGGGTCTTTGTGTGGTACCAGACTAGGATGTTATAGCATCCTATATCAGCTCGTGTATTTTGATTTTCCAAAAAATTTAATTGCTGATATAGGGGGAACCGTGCAGGGCACATGTGGTGGTTACTTTGAAAATTAAGAAACATTACCAATGGAACCTAGGGCATGATTAACGTTTCTTTCCTCAACCCCGATCTAGCCACCCAGAATCCTCTTGACCTTCAGAAGCAATGGTGCGTACCAGAGGTGCGAAAAGTGACTGCTCAAGCACCGACAACACCACACGAAAGAGAAAGACCAGAGACCATTCGGGCACGCTTTTGCTGAAGCCTACGATTGGTGAAAGGGAGGTCGAACAACCACCTCCCACAATTAGAAACGAAGAAGTTGCTGCAGATGTGCAACCAAGTCAATGGCGTTTCACAGGTGTGCTGCGGAGAAGGCCCGGCAAAGAAGAAAAAAAACTTCTTGATGTCTAAAGGACGGGAAAAAAAGACAGTGTCTATCAAGAAGTAAATGGAAGGAGTGGCTGAGCACGAAGCGGCCGGAGGAATGAAGATATTGTTGAGGAAATTGCTGAAGCAACAGAAGGAGATATTGAACAAATGGTGAAATTTGACTACACCGCTTCCGGAGTTACAGCTTCCAGAGTTACAGCTTCTGCTGTAGCACTCTCTTTATCTTCCAGACAAATTATTCTTCTGATGAATAAGAAAGACACATAAAATTTGTTCACCCAGTTCGGCAACTTGCCTACGTCTAGGGAGGATCACTCTCTGTTCCTCAAGACTCCACAACCACGGTTCAAAGTACAAAGGACTCACACCTCTACTTCTCACTAGTCAAAATATTTTGCTCAGTCTAACCCCCTGGACTAGCTAGCAGCCTAGTCACACAGACTCTCTTCGTGCTACCTACACACTTAGAGTAATGAATAGCTACAGACCTGACACTTAGTCTTAGCCTACCCGATTACAATGTGTAGTACACAGAGTGCTTCAAAACACTCTATACCAGAGTTGATGTAACTTTTGTTGACAACTTATCTAGTAGACTCTGTCACGTCGTCAGACACTCTCTCTAAATTCTTTCAATTTAGATGTTGCTCCCCTTGATCAATGACCGTCTGTTAGTATTGGGTAGCCTCAATCCGTGCTCCAACAGCCTACAACACATCTGGTTCGCAGCTATTCTCTGAAGCTTCTGTTTGATCTTTCAATGAGCCACGCACCAGTTGAACTCTGCGGATCAAACTCAGCTAGTTCTGATCTGCTCTGCTTACTATACAACTTAGAAAGTCTTATGCTCTGAACTCTAATTGTATGTGTCTTCTTGTATGTATCTCTCGATGCTCTCTGCACTCTCTGTCTTTGGAACTTCCTCAAGCCTTCCTCCTATATGATTCTCGATTCTGAGAGGCAGAAACCTTATTTCCTTTGGATCCCTAGATCGGCTGAGCAAAAACAGAATCTTCTCCTAGATTCTTGCAAGGTTGTTGAAGATTTTATTTCTTAATTTGAACTTTAGGATCTTTATATTTTAGAGCTTTTCTCTGCCTTACTAATGACCTCTGCTAGACACTCTATGACGTTTGCGGCACACCCTGAACTTCCGTGATGTAAGCCGCACTTCTCTAGACCTTCTCCGTGCATCTTCAGGATGTTCACCCATTCTGCTCTAGTGTCGGAGCACCACGGTTTGCTGAAGCAGATTCTGTCTCTTTCCTTTTGCCCAGTAAGCCTCAACTTTAGTGGTCCACGGAGTGCTATAGCAGATCCTTGTGTTTGGTTGTTGTATCTCTCCCATTCTTCTGATTGTGCTCCTGCTTCACCTCTTCAGGGAGTGCTGAAGCAGAATCTTGTGCAGTTTCGTCAAGGTATGTCATACCTCAACAATCATTCTCTTGGCATGTTGACAAAACTGAAATTCGTAGCGCCTCTTGACAGACAGATTTGTGAACAAGCAGTTGCTGCACCACACTCTTGTTCACTCGTAAATTGTCTCAGCAAACAATGAACAAGACAAAAATTTGTTCACCCAGTTCGGCCAACTGCCTACGTTTGGGGATGACTATTCTCCAGTCCTCAATCCACTAAACACAAAGGTCTCCAAGTACACTCGGTTACAACTCCACGCAACCTATGCTACTCAACCTTGTGTGGATCACTCGACACAATCAGAACAGGCTCTGACTTGTGTCTGCACACCCTCTACAAATGTCAATCTAGAATAGCTACTGTCTCCCCGACACTCAGCCTATTCTAAACTACAATCAACTCTGCAGGGTTGCTGTAGCACACAGCTGATGCACAATCTGTCCGCGTCGCTCCAAAGCTTTTTGCTGAGCTGATAGAACTCTTCCACGAGCACTGCACACTCAGGAATACTCCCCCTCACTCAATGACCACCTGCCAATATCGAGGGCTCAAATCTGCTCTTTGAATTTCCAACGGCCACTTCCTCTCTATGGCTATGCTCCAAAGAAAGCACTTGACTTTTCAATGAGACTACGCTCCAATCGAACTCAGATCAGACTTCACTAGTCTTGATCTTCTTTCAGCTCATATACCCACAAAATCTTCGCTCTCGTCCTTAGCTTCCGCTCTTTGCTTATGCGAATCACTCACTCTTTTTGGGTGTTGGATCCAATCTTTCTCCTTTTGAATTCTCTTGAATTATTGATGCTTGGATGGATACTTTGATGCTCTGCCCAGCCTCCTTTAAATAGGAGCTCCATGCTCCATCAATATCAAAATTAGGAAGCCTTCCAAAAAGCTCTCCTAGATTCTTGCAAGTTTGTTGAGATTTGATTTCCCAAAAAGCTCTCCTAGATTCTCCAAAAAGCTCTCTTTCTTTCCTTCCGGCATTGTTTCGATGTCTCATCCTCTCCGTGCCAGCATCCTTCTTGATCCTCATTTTCGTTGTCCCTCCAACATAGCTGATGTTTTCGTGCACAACTGGACAGTGACAGTCCATCGGCTTTGATGAACTGGAGGTCACCTGCGTGCCACGCCTGATCCTTGGCTTCATCTGGCGTTGTCCGTCTGTAGGTGATTTCTGAGGTCTCCAATACTTGTTCAGGATCGGGCATCTTCTCTGAATGTGTCCCTCTCGATCATAGAAATAACATATGGGACTTTTGCACCTGGGTTTCTTTTCTGCTACAGGTGGTTGATACAACGGTTGCTGTAGCAGCCTCTTGTTCACCCTTCTATGCACCTTCTTCTGAACTGGTTTCTGGGACAGGACCGGTTTCTCCACTGCAATCTCAGCATCTTCTGGCTCCGTAGCTTTGATAAATACAGTAATTTCAGCACCTTCTTCTCCAGTGTATCCAAGACCAGAGTAGCCTCCATTTCTTTGGCGTGCTAGAATATCTTCAAGAGTGCTTGTTCCACTGTTAAGCATCTTTGTAGTCTTCCGGTAGAGGTTGAGCTCTTCCTTCTCTGCGGCAAACTTCTCTTCTTGCTGGGCAGCCTGATTCATAAGAGAAGTGATCGTCTTCAGCAGCTCTTCTTGTTTTTCTTCCAGCTCTGAAACTTTGGTTGTCAATCCTTTGTTGATCTCGATGACTTGCAGCCACTCTTCATACAACAGGTCAAAGTTTCGTGCAGTGGACTCCTCAGTGATTTCCTCATCATCACTACTGTCTGACTCATCAACACTATCAACAATTTCTGGCTTTGTTGAAACGGTGCTCTTCATATCAGTTTCAATCATCAACGCAACATTGCTAATTTGGTCAGATTTTGCTTCACTGTCTTCGTCTCTCCAGTTTGCAGCAGGGGTCTGGTTCCTTTCATGCGCCGTCAGGAGGATCTCCCATGCTTGCTTGGAAACTTCACAGTCAGAGATCAGCCTGAAATTATTTGCGTCAACAGTGGCAAATATCGCGTTCAAGGCTTTTGAGTTTGAAATTCGTAGTGTCTTAGTTCGACAGATTCTGTGAACAAGCAGTTGCTGCAGCACACGCTTGTTCACTTAATTATTGTCACAGCAAGCAATGGGCAAGGCACAGGTTTGTTCACCCAGTTCGGTCAATCTGCCTACGTCTGGGGAGGACTATTCTCCAGTCCTCAATCCACTCAACCGAAGGTTCCAAGTACACTAGGTTACAACTCACGCAACCTATGCTACTCAACCTTGTGTGAACCACTCAACACAATCAGAACAAGCTCTGATTTGTGTCTGCACACCCTCTACAATATGTCAATCTAGAATAGCTACAATCCTCTCAAAGAACTCAGCCTATTCTAAATTACACTACTCAGCAGGGTTGCTGCAGCAACAGCTGTAACACACAGCTGAAGCACAATGTCCGCGTCGCTCTAAGGCCTTCTGCCGAGCCGATCGAACCTCTCCAAGAGCGCTGCACACTCTGGACAACTCCCCCTCACTCAGTGACCACCTGCCACTAGTGAGTACTGCCGCACGACACTAGACCGAGCCTTCCACCCGTCAGTTCTTCCGCGGCTGCCCTTGATCAACCAACAAGCTCCCCAGCTCTGAATTGGCTTCTAGATCAAGCACGAATCAGACTATGCAAGTTCTGATTCTCTTCTGCAACACTCACCTCAGCTCTGCGCTCAACGCTCTGCTATTGGGTGATGATCGAAGTAAACTCCCGTCGCACACAACAAATTGCTCTCCGTGAATTCTGTGTATGCACTCGTGTATCCCTCAGCTTCGATCACCCCCTTCAGCCCTGAACACCTTCTGCTTAAATAGCTGCACCACTTTAAGCAATTTCCAGGTTTAGGCAATTGACCCAACAAGATCAATTATCTCCTAAAATCTAGGAGATTAGATTTGATCAATACTTCCAATGCAAATCTCCTTCTCTGACTAGTAAACCTCTCTGGAATAAACTCTTCAGCAATTTAGAAATTCTTCAGAGGCTCTGCATAGAGTTTCCAGCCCTTCCGGACAAGCCCAGGCAGCTGCTACTACTTGGTCAGTTGAACCAGACTGGTGAACAAGCTCCTGCTGTAGCATCCCCTGCTGCAGCTGCTGCTAGTTCACTTCTGCTTGGCTTGCTTGATAATTTGAGCTGTAGCTGCTCCTTGTTCACTTATGCTGGTTTTGTCAAACACTGCCATACTTGCATCATCAATCTCCCCCTTGGCATTTTGACAAAACCTTAGGAGCATATGCACTCTTCCATGAACCAGAAAAAAAATACTCTAAATAAAACAATAGAGAATAAGTGATGTGAGGCCACAGATGGCCATAGCATGACCTCGCAGGGTCAGTGAAAAAAAATGTTCATCAACAGTAGCAGTTCAGCAAAACAAAAACATCTGCTCTCCCCCTTTTTGTCATAGATGCTCAAGGGGCCTGCTCCTCATCTGCAGGAAACTCCAGGTCTCGGATGAGGCTTCTGATCTGACCACGCCTAGCATCCCTTCGCTTAGCTTCTGCGTCAAGAATGGCCAACTCCGATCTGAGATGGCTCACAATTCTGGCCCGGAGAGCTGGCTGAATTGTTGCAGCAGGGGGAAGAGAGTCCTCCAGGGGAGCTGGAGCTGAAGAACCAACCATTAGAAGATCCTCATAGGCAACATCCACTACATGTTTTCCCTTGAATAGCTTGTGATCTACTGTGAAGACCTGCAGCTCCTCAGATAAACCTTCAGAAATCTCACCAAACTCTGGGTGCTGAGAGACCATGATCCCATAGATGAGAGAGGGTAGCATAATAGGCTTGTCGGAGGAGGCACTCCCGGCATGAGTAGCCACCTGAGGGAACATAACACTGCCCAGGCTGATCTTCCTCTTCTTCCCAATAGAATAGAGAAGGTTAGCAAAGTCTTTGTTAACCTTCCCCCTGTGAGAGCTAGGGATCCAGTTTCGAATGCCCAGATGATACAACAGGGCAAACTTGGAGGTAAGTTCAGCAGCATTGAGGTTAGGACCACCCCAAGACAGGCACACTCCCCCTGTCAGAATCTTCGCCACAAATTCTGGCTTAACATCAGTGGGAGCTCTTGCATTCTCAGAAATTCCAAGAAATGCATCAATAATTGCAGGGGTAATAACCACTGACTTACCCCGTACCCAGCTTTTCCCATACTCAACTGCTCCTTCCTCTCCAAATTTCTCCTCCATATTCACAATAAATTCTCTAACCAGGATAATATTGAATCGGTGAGGAAAGGTCAGGGACTTGAGAAGATTTACCTCTGTCAGAAGCTGAATCATAGCAGCTGATCTGTACTTGTCGTGTACCAGTCTCTTCTCATACACAATGTGTTTCCTCTCAACAGCACTCCATGATTGAGAGGCGCTTCTATTTCTGAACCAAGTACCTCCCACTGTGAGAGCAGACAAGTCTACCGCTGGAGGTCCACTCTCAGAAGGTCCACTAAGAGAATCTTCTTCTTCTTCTTCACTGGATGATCCTTCACTGCTGGAAACTGGGATCAACATAGGGGCTTTTCCCTTGTCTGAAGGAGGAGGAGGATGTGCTGCAGCAGGTTCTTGATCAGGAGACTCAGCCCCTGTTTCCACCCCTTCACCAATAATGCCTGGGGACATGACAAGTGATCTGCACTCTTCTTCTGCAGAGGCTGCCACAGCAGCCTCTGCTGCTTGTTCTTCTCCAGAGACAACTTCAGTCCCAGCCTCTTCTGACAGCACAGCAGTACTGGAGACAGGTTCTTCCTCACGTACCAACCGCCTCCTTTTCTGTGAAGTTCCTTCAGAAGGTGAGGGCTCGCTGTGCGACACAGGGAGAGGTGCTGGTTCCCATACCACCACATCCAGGGGCTGAGCAGGGTCTTCATTGCGAGACTTGGTCCTTCTTTCAGACCTCCCTTGTCGGTCTGCTGCTAGATTCTTCTTCAAACCACGTGTCTTCACCATAGCAGCAGAGTTGTAGAAGGTTTGAGGAGCGCACAGAGGATGATCGGCAGTGATTTTGGAAATCTCTTTGCACCTTTGTCTTTGCCCTAGAAAATATTTACCCGTTATTTTCTTGAATTTGATATATCCGTTATTCCATTTTAAGCTTGTGAACACACGTGCCTCCCATGTGCCTTCTCCCATTATTAGTGACCAAAACATGTGAACAAGCTTAATTCAAGACCCAGTTGCTGTAGCACATGAGAGCTGGTTCACTTATTTAGTTCAGACTGCAGCTTTGCTCGGAGGATCCTTAAGAGATTCTGATGGAACTTTCTTCACCCACCCCTGAGATAAACCAGAGTTTTTCCTCTTTTGATCTTCCAGCCTTCCATCTCTTCGTTTGTCATGTTTGGGTTTCCATATCTGTAACACCTGTGGTTTACCCTTGTTTTTAGCAATCCAGTGCCCTTGTGCAACCGTCTTAGCAAGCCTCCTCTGTGATTCTTTCAGGCAAAGAACTTTTTATGAAGCAGCATGAAACGGAGACTTTATGCAGCGTGTGCTGATTCTGGATTCTGCTCCTTCTTTTTTATCTGAGCAGATTCTGTACTGCTGTTTCAGATTTGAGTGGATCTTCTGATTCCCAATACTTGTTCTAGAACTCGGTTTAATCTGAACCTTTTGCTTTGTATTAGGAAAAAAATGTGCCTGGTGCTGCAGCATCCCCTTGTTCACATGTCTGGTTCCATCTTTGTCTGCAGTATTTGGGAAGTCTGCTGAATTTCTCATTTCATCTTTCACAGCACTCGAGGCTTTAACAAAAACCGTCCCTCTCGAGCTTTCGTCACCAGTATACCCCAGTCCCATTCTTCCTTTACCAAATCTTTGGAAAGACAGGATCTCATCCAAGATATTTTTCTGGGAAATCTGTCTTGGCTGTTGCTGATGAACCACCAATATCTGTAACCTGTCTTCCAGTGTCTTCCCTTTTCAGAATGGTAACTTGACTGTTGGAGTAGAGAGGACATTTCCTTCGTTCTTCTTCCAAGAGATTGATTCTGTCAGTCAATACTTGATTTGTCTGAAGGATTGCTTCACACTGTTTGAGTATCTTCTCCAGATAGTCAACAAGTCTGCCAGATAAGTCCTCCTCATCTTTACTGGCAGATGAGTCACCCTCATCTTCACTTTCAGATACTACAATCCCATAGTGGATTTTATCCTTCTTTATCTCCTTGAGGTTAAAATCAGATATACTGGTCAGCACAACACATTTTTCTTCATCACTTTCCTCAGAGTCACTCCATTTTGCTGTCATGGACTTACTGTTCTTTTTCTCTGAGCTCTTGAGGGGTTTGCTTGGACAGTCAGCCTCAATGTGTCCATACCCTTCACAATTCCAGCATTGAACACCCTTTTTAATCTCTTTCCTCTCATCTTCATTCTGAGCAGAATCTTTCCCTTTTCTCTTATTTTCTCCACCTCTTCTGAATTTTCGTGAGGATGAGCTTTGTCCAGTTCTTGAGTCCATGTTTTTCAGAAGTTTTCCAAGGTTCTTGACAATCATACTCAGCTGATCCTCTGAAACTGTCTGCTTGGTTTCTGTTTCAGCTTTCAATCCAACATCCTTATCCTTAAGAATGGTGTCTCCTTTAACCAGCTTCATCTCAAATTGTTTGAGAGACCCCATCAGCTCTTCCAACTTCATGAATCTGACATTTTGAGCTTCTTCAATAGCTGTCACTTTCATGTCAAATTTTGTGGGCAATGATCTGAGAACCTTTCGGATAAGCTTTTCTTCAGGGATGGGTTCACCAAGGGCATGAGCTTCATTTGCAAGATCACAGAGTTTAGCATTGAACTCAGTGACTGTTTCTTCATCCAGCATTCTTAGATTCTCAAATTGTGTGGCGATTATCTGGAGTCTTGACAGCTTCACTCTGTCAGTTCCCTCATGCGCAGTTTGCAGAATCTCCCATGCTTGCTTGGCCAAATCGCAGTTTGATATCAACCTGAAATTGTTAGCATCTACTGCAGCAAAAATTGCATTCAAAGCCTTTGAATTACCAGTTGCTGCAGCACTTTCTTCAGCAGTCCATTGCTCTTCAGGTTTTATTCTTGTCACTCCTTGCTCATCCATGGTGATTGGGGGAGACCACTGAACCACAACAGCTCTCCATGTCTTCTCATCAATAGCCTTGAGAAAGGCTTTCATTCTAGCTTTCCAATATCCATAATTGCTCTCTTCCAATAATGGAGGTCTGC
Source organism: Umbilicus rupestris (assembly GCA_963678935.1). NCBI lineage: Eukaryota > Viridiplantae > Streptophyta > Magnoliopsida > Saxifragales > Crassulaceae > Umbilicus > Umbilicus rupestris. The sequence continues at coordinate 3,198,566 of OY787615.1, read as the reverse complement.
TTGTGCTCTGTCCTTCCTTCATTGTCTTGGCTTCTTCGGAGACACTGTAGGATCTTTTAACTCTGTGTGTCGAGTTCCTGCTCTGATACCAATTGAAATTCGTAGTGTCTTAGTTCGACAGATTCTGTGAACAAGCAGTTGCTGCAGCACACGCTTGTTCACTTAATTATTGTCACAGCAAGCAATGAGCAAGGCACAGGTTTGTTCACCCATTTCGGCCAATCTGCCTACGTCTGGAGAGGACTATTCTCCAGTCCTCAATCCACTCAACCGAAGGTTCCAAGTACACTAGATTACAACTCACGCAACCTATGCTACTCAACCTTGTGTGAACCACTCAACACAATCAGAACAAGCTCTGATTTGTGTCTGCACACCCTCTACAATATGTCAATCTAGAATAGCTACAATCCTCTCAAAGAACTCAGCCTATTCTAAATTACACTACTCAGCAGGGTTGCTGCAGCAACAGCTGTAACACACAGCTGAAGCACAATGTCCGCGTCGCTCCAAGGCCTTCTGCCGAGCCGATCGAACCTCTCCAAGAGCGCTGCACACTCTGGACAACTCCCCCTCACTCAGTGACCACCTGCCACTAGTGAGTACTGCCGCACGACACTAGACCGAGCCTTCCACCCGTCAGTTCTTCCGCGGCTGCCCTTGATCAACCAACAAGCTCCCCAGCTCTGAATTGGCTTCTAGATCAAGCACGAATCAGACTATGCAAGTTCTGATTCTCTTCTGCAACACTCACCTCAGCTCTGCGCTCAACGCTCTGCTCTTGGGTGATGATCGAAGTAAACTCCCGTCGCACACAACAAATTGCTCTCCGTGAATTCTGTGTATGCACTCGTGTATCCCTCAGCTTCGATCACCCCCTTCAGCCCTGAACACCTTCTGCTGAAATAGCTGCACCACTTTAAACAATTTCCAGGTTTAGGCAATTGACCCAACAAGATCAATTATCTCCTAAAATCTAGGAGATTAGATTTGATCAATACTTCCAATGCAAATCTCCTTCTCTGACTAGTAAACCTCTCTGGAATAAACTCTTCAGCAATTTAGAAATTCTTCAGAGGCTCTGCATAGAGTTTCCAGCCCTTCCGGACAAGCCCAGGCAGCTGCTACTACTTGGTCAGTTGAACCAGCCTGGTGAACAAGCTCCTGCTGTAGCATCCCCTGCTGCAGCTGCTGCTAGTTCACTTCTGCTTGGCTTGCTTGATAATTTGAGCTGTAGCTGCTCCTTGTTCACTTATGCTGGTTTTGTCAAACACTGCCATACTTGCATCATCAGAGTTACTGGTTGCTACAGCTTCCTCTTCAGCTGTCCATGTCTCCTCTGGTTTCTTCCATGCAACTCCTTTGTCGTCAATGGTCAGTGGGTGTGACCACCCAGACACTACCGCTCTCCAAGTCTTCTCATCCATCGCCTTTAGGAAAGCCTTTATTCTCGCCTTCCAACAACTATAATTTCCTTCTTCCAATAGGGGTGGCCGACTTGTGCTTTGTCTTTCCTTCATTGTTTCTTGCTCTTCTCAGCTAGGCGCTCAGGATCTTTACTCTGTGTGTCGAGTTCCCGCTCTGATACCAATTAAAATTCGCAGCGCCTCTTGACAGGCAGATTTGTGAACAAGCAGTTGCTGCACCACACTCTTGTTCACTCGGAAATTGTCTCAGCAAACAATGAACAAGACAAAAATTTGTTCACCCAGTTCGGCCAACTGCCTACGTCTGGGGAGGACTATTCTCCAGTCCTCAATCCACTAAACACAAAGGTCTCCAAGTACACTCGGTTACAACTCCACGCAACCTATGCTACTCAACCTTGTGTGGATCACTCGACACAATCAGAACAGGCTCTGACTTGTGTCTGCACACCCTCTACAAATGTCAATCTAGAATAGCTACTGTCTCCCCGACACTCAGCCTATTCTAAACTACAATCAACTCTGCAGGGTTGCTGTAGCACACAGCTGATGCACAATCTGTCCGCGTCGCTCCAAAGCTTTTTGCTGAGCTGATAGAACTCTTCCACGAGCACTGCACACTCAGGAATACTCCCCCTCACTCAATGACCACCTGCCAATATCGAGGGCTCAAATCTGCTCTTTGAATTTCCAACGGCCACTACCTCTCTATGGCTATGCTCCAAAGAAAGCACTTGAATTTTCAATGAGACTACGCTCCAATCGAACTCAGATCAGACTTCACTAGTCTTGATCTTCTTTCAGCTCATATACCCACAAAATCTTCGCTCTCGTCCTTAGCTTCCGCTCTTTGCTTATGCGAATCACTCACTCTTTTTGGGTGTTGGATCCAATCTTTCTCCTTTTGAATTCTCTTGAATTATTGATGCTTGGATGGATACTTTGATGCTCTGCCCAGCCTCCTTTAAATAGGAGCTCCATGCTCCATTAATATCAAAATTAGGAAGCCTTCCAAAAAGCTCTCCTAGATTCTTGCAAGTTTGTTGAGATTTGATTTCCCAAAACCAATTTTAGAAATCCCATCTTTACCTTGAGCTTGCTGAGTTGTTGGCTGCTGCTGGAATTTCCTAAATGCATTAGGAAACAATCCCATCAATTTTAAAGAAGATCCTCCAAGATCTCTACAAGATCATATCTCCTAATTTGTAGGAGATTTGATTTTCCAATCAAATCTTCACTCAACAAATCTGCCCTTGTTCTTGAGAGACACTCCAGAAATATTCTCATGAATATTCAGCTCTTTCCGAAAGCCCTTCGGTCCACTGATTTGTTGTTGAACGCAATCTCCGAGAAAGCTTTGAATTTCTGCTACAGCATTTTAGCTCCAACATCTTCTGTAGCACATGCTGTCTGAAGGTGTGCTCTGGATTTCTGCTACAGAGACTGCTGTAGCACATACTCTGAAGAAGTGCAATACTTCTGCTGCAGCTCCAGGTACCAGCATCTGCTGTAGCACTTGCAGCTTTTCTGCCTTGTATACTTGCACTGGATTTCTGAAGGAGAGCTGATCTTCTGCTACTGAACTTCTGCTCCAGAGATTGTTGTAGCACTTGCTTACTCCACTGCTTGAGCACTGAGATAGTCACTCTGCCCAGATTGCACAAGCTGATGTCTTCATGATCTCTTCCAGTTTTCTGAGCGCCCCAAGCCTACATTAGGTGGCGCGCCTGGTGAAGACATTAAGCTCAGGCGCGCCACTTAATGTCTTCATCTGGAACGCCACTTACTGAGCTTGCTCACTCTGGAATGCTCTTCATCAGCTGTTTTCTTTACATACTTGCTGTAGCAGGCTCTAGTGCAATTTGTAGGAGTTTGTCAATGATGCCACATAGCTTAACAATCTCCCCCTTGGCATTTTGACAAAATCCAAGAACCCTTCTAATCTTAGGCAATCCTCCTCTCATCTAGACTCCTTCTTTAACAGCTTCCTCAGCTTCAATCTTCAGGGGATGTTGTAGCAACTCCTTGCGCTTGTTTTGTCAATGATGCCACATACCTTAACAATCTCCCCCTTGGCATTTTTGAGAAAACCTGAGCATCATCTATAAGAGCACCTCTTCTCTTCTTCTCCCCTTCTCCTCTTCTCCCCCTTTTTGTCACAAATGATAGAGGGGGATACCAGCTAAACTCAGCGAGTATGCCAACGCCTCTTCTCCATCCACAGGAGAGGGCATTCCAATGTGTCAATAAGTGCTTCTTTGGTTGGCTTTGGGGGAATATCAGGTGGCTGCTTCTCCACCCATACTTGTACTGGTTTTCGAACATGCAGCTTCCGAGTTTTGTTGTGACCAGCAACTCTTTCTTTCCTTCCGGCATTGTTTCGGTGTCTCATCCTCTCCGTGCCAGCATCCTTTTTGATCCTCATTTTCGTTGTCCCTCCAACATATCTGATGTTTTCGTGCACAACTAGACAGTGACAGTCCATCGGCTTTGATGAACTGGAGGTCACCTGCGTGCCACGCCTGATCCTTGGCTTCATCTGGCGTTGTCCGTCTGTAGGTGATTTCTGAGGTCTCCAATACTTGTTCAGGATCGGGCATCTTCTCTGAATGTGTCCCTCTCGATCACAGAAATAACATATGCGACTTTTGCACCTGGGTTTCTTTTCTGCTACAGGTGGTTGATACAACGGTTGCTGTAGCAGCCTCTTGTTCACCCTTCTATGCACCTTCTTCTGAACTGGTTTCTGGGACAGGACCGGTTTCTCCACTGCAATCTCAGCATCTTCTGGCTCCGTAGCTTTGATAAATACAGTAATTTCAGCACCTTCTTCTCCAGTGTATCCAAGACCAGAGTAGCCTCCTCCATTTCTTTGGCGTGCTAGAATATCCACAAAATCATGGCTGGGCAGGGGCAGAACTGCTAGCATCTGGAAAATCGAAGTCTCTGAGAAGGCTGTCGATCTGTGCTCGCCGCATGGAACTCTTTTTGGCCTCTGCTATTAGGTAAGCACGCTCTGATCTGAGGTGGCTGATCACTCTTTCACGCATAGCTACATATACGGCAGGAGCATGAAAACCAGGAAGTGCTTTAGCATTCTCTAGATCTTCTTGAGCTGATACCTGACCTGGCTCTCCTTCAGACACATCCACCACATGTCTACCTCTGAAAACTTTGTGATCTAGCAGAAACACCTGTGGGGCTCCAGATAAACCTTCGGGGGAAGCTTTCAGTTCCTTGTGCTGGCTGATCATGATCTCATATATCAATGAGGGAAATCCAATACACAGGTTGGATTTTGGGTTATTGGCATGAGCAGCAATTTGATAAAAAGAATATGTCCCGTTTTGACTTCCTTCCTCTCCTAAATAGCAGCAACACCATGGCCCTATTCCACCTCTTCTTTGTGAGAGTTGGGCATCCAGTTTCTCACCGCAAAGGAATAAAGGATTGAGTACTTTGTTGTTAAGTCCGCAGCTCCCAGGTTGTGTGCCACCACCCATCTTTTGCAAAGTCCACCAATGATTTTCATAGCCAGAGAGTCGAGACTCACTTTTGTTGGAGGACGACAGTTGCTGGAGGTTGACGGAAAACAGTTAACTCGGTTCCCCCTTTCTTCCTTTTTCTTCTCTTTCCGATTTTCCTATTTTTTTAAATCGGACACGTGTCGACTGCTGAGTGGGCACCCTTCTCTGGAGACAACGTTCAAAAGTTACAGCTTCGAGTCACCAGGGAGTGCTTCAACACTTTGTTCAGCTGTCTTTTCTGGAAAAATAATCTTCAGCTCACGATTCTGTTCCTTGTCTCCTTCTTGAGTGGGAGCATTGAGGGGCCATTATTTCATAGCATGGTTCTTTCTTACCTCCACCCAACGCTTTTGACATTTGTCCTTCTCTGGTGTTTTGACCCCTTTTTGCGACTGTAGATGAGCAATCAGTGCTTTTTTTTTCTGAGCCTCCTTTTCTGATTTGTTGTCCCTTTAATACTTCCGAAGATTTTCTGCACAATGACACTATATCCCCAGTTCTCTGGCATCTGTGAACTACAACATTTATGAGTGACTGGAGGATTTCTTGTATCTGATATGACTCGATAGGTATTCTGTGTTCTTCGAGGCTTCCAGTACTTGTTTAGGATTGGACAATGTCTCTGATAGTGTCCTGTCTGATCACAGAAATAACATCTCCTCTCTTTTGTTCTGGGCTTTCTTGCAAGAGCTTGATCAAAGGGTTGCTGCAGCATTCTCTTGTTCCTTTTCTTGGATATCTTTTTTTGTTCATGTTGAACTCCTGTAACTGGGATCTTCTGGACACTTTTCTCAGCTTGTTCGGATGTTGTGGCTTTGACAAATGTGGTCACTCCAGAGCTTACTTCACTTGTGTACCCAAGACCTTCACTTCCTCCTCCATACCTTTGGTAGCCTAGGATTTCATCCAGAATGGAAGTCTCCGTGTTACCTACATTTGATACAGCTTTATGTTGACATTCCTCTTCACCTGTCTCAACATCATCAGATTGTTGTTCCTTGGTCAGACAAGCAATGATGTTTTGGAGCCTGTCTCGTTCTCCTTTCAGTCTTGAAATCTGGACAACAGATCTTCGTTGACTTCAATCACTTCCAGGCACTTTTCTTGTATTAGTTTGAACTGATCAACAATTGTTTCTTCCGAGAACTCTTCATCATCACTGCTGTCAGATTCAATAATCCCATAGACAACATCTGAATTTATTTGATCAAAATCCTTACAGTGAAATACAGTAGTTAGGGCAAGGTTCCCTTTAAGCTCAGTCTCCTCTTCACTGTCATCGTCACTCCAATTGGCAGTGAAGGATTTGTTGTTCTTCTTCTGATAGGTTGGGCATTCAGTCTATCTGTGGTCATATCCTTCGCACTCCCAGCATGGGATCCCCTTCTGTTTGTCTTTGCTTTCCTCATTACTTTGATCAGCATCCTTTTTTCTTTTCTGAGAGTTCTCTCCTCTTCTATTTCTCCTCCTGGATGACTGACCTGCAAAAGATGGTTTCTGGTCAAATCTCTTCATGAACTTACCGAAGTTTTTGACAAACAGGGATAGTTGTTCGCTCACATCATCTGGTACATAGTCCTTCTCTTTGGTCTCGGCTTTCAGTCCAAGGTCTTTCCCTGAGAGTGGCGCAACATTCTCTATAACTTTCATCTCAATCTGTCACAGTGAGCCGATCAGTGCTTCTAGCCTCATATTCTGGACATCTTGAGCTTCTTTTATGGCAGTCACCTTTATATCAAACTTTGAGGTGAGAGATCTGAGAACTTTTCTTACCAGCTTCTCCTCGTGAATTGGTTCTCCAAGAGCATGGGCCTTGTTTGATATATCACACAATCTGGCATTGAACTCAAAGATGGTTTCTTCTTCTAGCATCTTCAGGCTCTCAAATCTTGAGGTGATCATCAGCATTCTAGAGATCTTTGTCCGTTCCTTCATGTGCTAATTCAAGAATCTTCCATGCTTGTTTAGGCGTGTCACAGTTGAAGATCAACTTGATATTGTTAGCATCCACAGTAGAAAATATGGCATTCAAAGCCTTGGAATTTCCTGATGTAGAGGCTACCTCATCAACAGTCAACTTGTTCACAGGTTGTTTGTGTGCAACTCATGTGCAGTTGACAGCGCGTCGTTGTGCGCCTCAAATTTGTATTTATAACTCCTGTTAACACTAGACAGCGGTAAGCAGGGTCGAACCCAAAGAGAGCAAGTGAGCAAGAGTTCTAATGCTAGTCATAGAGAAATGAAAATACTGAGGATATCAAATCAGAGAATATTAGTCTGGGGAATACACTGCAACTATTTATCATCGATCAAACAACATGCATCAACTAATGTATACTATCACAATCAGTGTTCTACCTATTCTTTATAACTAGGTTCTCAAACAGGTTCAATATTTACTCGACTAATACCACAAATTAGTTCCACCACTAGGCTTAGCTACAATGCAATTCAGTCGAGTATAATGCAAGGGGTACCAACCTAGCTTCACTGCTAAGCTATACTAAATTGATAATCAAGCATTCAGTTCATACAAGTCAAGAGGCAGTAAATCAATAGCTCAAATCATGTATTCATTACCTCAAACCAAGTGTTGCAATATAAATTCCCAAACTGAGTTTGAGCTTAGCTACTCATAACATCCATCAAATGCAACATAACTCAGTTCAGTACACTACAATGAGTTAAAGTACATGAAACTGAACTAGAATGAAAAACGGCATGAATAGTGTTTTCCGGCCTTGAACAGTAACAGTGAATAGTAACCACGAGAGACAGTAAACCGGATGAACAGTAGATTCCGGCGACCTCCGTGAGCAGCTGCTGGTTGCTTCTCTCTCTAAGCTGCCGCCTCTAGTTCTGCCTCCCTAAAGTCCCTTGTGTAAAAAATGTTTGTCCAAAGTGTTATGCATTTAGGGTTTGACCAACTTTGTTGACTTCTGTTAACTTGACTGCTGTTGACCGCTGTTGACTTCTTGATCTTGAATGAATGCTCCAAATATGCAATGAAATCAAATGCGATCCTGAACACACCTGCGATACGAAAAGACTACAAAAGAGTAATCGTTCTAAGGCAAAATCTAATAAACTATGGGAATAAACATCTCAATGGAGCGTATAAATACGCTCTATCAGCTGTCAACAGTCATTGGGTGAGACCATTCTAATATGATTGCCCTCCATGTGAGCCTGCCGATCTTGTTAGCAATCGTTGGGAACTTTTTTTGATTTTTGAGGCCTTAAAGTTTGTTGAATCAGGTTAAACCACTGTCAAAATCCAAAGCCAGACCCCAGTTTTGGATCTCTTCTGCCGCCCCATTTCAAGATCCGCTTTGAAACTTATAGCATTTGGAAAATCAAACCCACTGATCGCGCGTCGTTGTACGCGTCAAATTAATCCTTCCTTCTCCACTTAGTACAGCGGCTAAGTCAGGGTCGATCCCACAAGGAGCAAGCAGACTCGTTCTAACTAGTAACCTACAACTTACGAAAATTGGGTTGTGAGTGGTTGGGTTGCGCAGGTGCGCGAATGAACAGTAGTGAAAGCAGAATCTGCACTAGACGTGCGCAGGCAGCAGAGATTAAGTGCTATGACTATGAAAAGTATCGGTGCAGACAATCTTCTATGAATGTATTCCTTATCATCGACTCTAAACGTCTAAAGTTCGATTTACTGGAGTTAGTGTCCGATCAAGGCTTCCTAACATGTGCACATGTTCCGATCAAAGTTCATGAGCTATTAATTCTTAAAACTAGTCTAAGCAGCTACGCTGGTACGGAGTTGTGCGCAAGCTTCTTCCTGGGAACTCGAGCCTTCTTGATGATTCTCTTGTGAACTTGCGCACGCTGGTACTGAGTTGTGCGCATGCTGGTTTCTTTAGCGCATATCATCTGCTGGTGTTTTTTTCTTTTTGTACAGCTTTATCTACAGTTCCTGTGTTCCCAGAACGGTTCCAGTCTCGGCCTCCGGATAGCAGCTATGGAATAACGCTCCGCTCTCCCTTGTTGATCTATTTGCGCAGGTCGGCGCACGCGTTTACACCCGCGCCCGCCTTCCCTAGCTCGACTTGCCTAGGAAAGGTGGTTTGTTTTCCCACCTCGCCACGCTTTGGGTATTCGCCTTCGGCATCTGCGTGGCTGAGCGCGCTCTATTGTTCCGAAGGTCGCGAAGCACCGGCCTCCACTAGCGCTCTCGACCATATACCTTACCTTCGAAGCAAAAACGACTAACCGCCTCTCTAGAGCTTTTCTGTCAACTCCACATCCCCTGTATATCCCAACTAAAAGGAGCAGAAAAAATGAAAAAAATATACTAAAACAGTTGATAGCAGCGCATGCAAGATGAATAGCGCAATACAAGCTGAATAGTGTGCGCAACCCGCACACAAGCGCACCACTGCTACTATTCCCTTCAACTAAACTAAGCTACACTACAAAGCTCTGTAACGCTCCCCCCCCCCACACTTAAACAGAGATGTGTCCCCACGACTCATGCTCAAGCGCAACGGAGAGCGCACGCATGCATGCAAGCAAAACAAAGAACATAAGAAAGAAAAACATATAGTCAGCTGATCGCGCGTCGTTGTACGCGTCAAATTAATCCTTCCTCTTCCACTAGTACAGCGGTTAAGTCAGGGTCGATCTCCACAGGGAGCAAGCAGTTCAGTTTTAACCAGTGACCTACACTTACGAAAGCTGGGGGTGTGAGCGATTGGGGTTGCGCAATGCGCGAGTAAATAGTCGTAAACGCAGGAATTGCACTAGACGTGCGCAGGCAGTAGAGATTAAGTACTATGACTATGAGAAGTATCGGCGCAGACAATCCTCTATGAGTGTATCCCTTATCATTGACTCTAAACGTCGATAGCTTGGTTTTACTTAAGTTAGTGTCCGGTCAAGGCTTCCTAACATGTGCGCATGTTCCGATCAAAGTTCATGTGCTATTAATTCTTGAACTAGACTAAACAACTACGAATCCGATCAAGGTAGTAATTGCCTATCCTGGCGCGTTACTCCTAGTTGGCACCGTCAGGCTATTCAACTAGTTTAACATACAACAACAAGCAACACGAGTAAGATTGCGGTTCAAGGCTTCCCCTACTCATGCAACTAGCTGCCAACAATGTGCACAGAATTAATATAAGCAAGCAAGCTATGCATTAAGCGCAAGTCTCAAAGGAAATACTCATAGATTCATGCCCAACCGATACTAAGCGTTTAGCTAGACATGCTAGTGGTAAACATCATAGAAACAGTAAATAATAACTAAAGTATCCAAGAAAACAATAGCAAACAGTGCGTGCAGGTTGCAGTCTTGGCTGGCGCAGTCGGCTAGCGCAGATCCTCTCAGCAAGCTCGTGTGTTTTCCAGTTCTGCTCCGCCGTGCCTCCTTGGTGTACGAATTGTGTATCCTCCTTAATCCCTAGCCTCCTTCTCTTCTTTATATACTGCTCGAGAGGCCCATTCTAGGCAACTTCCAAATCTGGTTGTGTCAGGATTTGGAAACACCATCATCTGCGCATGGCGCACGGCATCTGCTTAGCGCAATCGGTTAGCGCACCGTGGTCGACTCTGCTAATTCTTCTGTTTGCGCTGCTAGCTCCGCAGGCTGTGTGATGCGCATCCTAAACGCTGCCTGTTAGCGCGTATCCGACTTAGGCCCTCGTTTTGCCCTGTAATACAAAAACACTGGAAACCAGTAATCTTGTACACAAAATAATGCAAACAAGCATAGGGTTATGATCTAAATAATGCGTATAAATAGGCTCTATCAAACCCCCCACACTTGCCCCTTGTTCGTCCTCGAACAAGCACTCAAGCACGGATACCATTACCTCTCTGGAGTCTAGCGCACAGTCTTGCACTCTGGCGCGATCTGCACTACTGAACACCCTGCGCTGCTCTACCACCTGCGCACAATTGCTTTCAACAGTTTAAGTATAGTGATTTCGAAATTCATTACCTCTCAGCTGGGATGAAGATCATTTCGGATGACTGGGAGATAGCTCTTCATAGGCTCCAGGTTGTCAGCTCTCACTCCGAGGATGGGTATATGGTTAACAGCGCAAGCTTCTTCCGATTCGTGATTCTTCCGCTCACTTCCTGGGAACTCAAGCCTTTTGATGATTTTCTTTGTGGACTTTGCGCACGCTGGTGCTTATATGTGCGCATGCTGATTCTTTTGTAGCGCATATCATCTGCTGGTATTTTTCTCTTGTACAGCTTTGTCTATGGTTCTTATCTTTCCCAGAACGATTCCAGTCTCGGCCTCCGGATAACAGCTATGGAACACTGCCCCGCTCTCCCTCCTTGGTCTTTCTGCGCAAGTCGGCGCACGCGTTTACACCCGCGCCCGCCTTCCTTAGCTCGACTTCCAGAGGAAAGGTGGTCTGTTTTCCCACCTCGCCACGCTTTGGGTAATTCGCCTTCGGCATCTGCGTGACTGAGCGCGCTCTCTTGTTCCGAAGGTCGCGAAGCACAGGCCTCCACTCGCGCTCTCGACCATATACCTCTCCTCCGAAGCTCGAACGACTAACCGCCTCTCTAGAGCATTTCTGTCAACTCCACATCCCCTGTATATCCCAACTAATAGGAGCAGAAAAAACGAAAAAAATATACTAAAACAGGCGATAGCAGCGCACGCAGTATGGGTAGCGCAAACAAGCTGAACAGTGTGCGCAACCCGCACACAAGCGCACTACTGCTACTGTTCCCTTCAATTAAACTAAGCTACACTAAAAATGCTAAAAAAAAACGTGAAATGTAAGTGTAACGCTCCCCCCCACACTTAAACAGAGACGTGTCCCCACGACTCAAGCTCAAGCGCACGGAGGACGCGCACATGTATGCAAGCAAAAATAAAGAACATAAAAATGAAGAACATATAGTCAAAGCAGCGCAATATAGCATAGGGACACAAAATATGTAGCACAAGAGTTCAGCACACAAATATAGCAACAGAATATCAAATAAAGTTCAGCATATAAAAGAAAAATAGACACCACCTGAAATGAAGAATGCGCCCCCCCTACAGCTCTATATGTCCTCTGAGCTGGACGCAGCCGCTGAACTATGCGCCTCCTCCTCTGAAGAATCCGTCATATAATCGGTGCTGGAGGAAGGTGGTACAACTGAAAGGGCGACAGGCTGCGCCACATATTCGTCCTCTGAGACGGGGTCCCATAGCGAGTCTGAGCTGGTGCTAATAATGGGTTCGGCTATAGGGGACCTCGGAATGGATGGCTGGGCAGGGGAAAGTGCAGGTGCTGGTACTTGTGCTGGGTCGGGGGTGGGTTCCGGTTCTGGGGCTGCTGGTGCTGGCTCTGGTGCAGGGGCTGACTCTGTTGCTGGTGCTGGGACTGGAGAGGGCTCTGCTGGATGTACTGGGGGCTGAGTAAGAGGGCTGGCTGGCTGGTGCGGCTCGCTAGGGGAACCTGGAGGTGGTCGGTGCAGGCTGAGGAGAGGGGTAATCGCGTCTCCAAATCTCCACCCTGATGGTGGGCTCATGCTTAAGTCCGCCCCCTCTGGCGCTAAATACTCGAGCACACGCATGACGTTGAACATCATGCGCTGCTCTGCTGATGCTTCCTCAGGCGCCTCCTCAGCCTCGGTCCTCGGGCGCTTTCCGCGTGCACGAGGGGGAGAATCCTCGATGGAAATGGTAATTGGCTCCCCCTGTGGTGCACGGGCCCTCCGGTGCGCTCCAGTCTGCGCGCGGGTCCTCGCGCGCCTGACTGGAGGCACAACTGGCTCTTGGGCCTCGTCCTCCTCCATCTCCTGCGCAGCCTCTGCTGCTTGCGCACTGCTCTCTGCTCTTGGCCGCGGCACTCTGGCCGGCTGCAGGCGGTAGCACCACTCCAATGTGCCATCTTCCCGTACAGCTACCGCCCTAATCTGCAGCATGTGGGCGCGGTCCAGAGGGACCGCCGGCACCACAGTGTGCTCTGGCACCTCAGGCTCTCCGTGCAGCACACGCAGCAGGTGCGTAATAATTCCTCCGCAAGTCAGCGGCCCCTTGGTGCTGACTCGGCTCCAGTGGTGCACCATGTTCAGAACAAAGAGCACCCTCTTCCCATAATAAAACCCCTTCAAAATCTCCATATCCAGCAAATTGATCTTCGGCGCACCATTAAAACGCCCAATGATCGCATAGGCGACCAGGCGCCACAAGTAGAACATCCACGGGTCACGCAGCTCTCGTCCCCTGCTGCGCCCCGCGGCAAACACTAGCCCGGTCGCCATCTCGCGCCACGCTTCTTGATTCGTGTGCGCGTCCATGTCAGCTTCTCGCACCTTGGCGCATCTCAGCGAGCGCTTCAGCCTCTTAGCTGAGGCAATGTACCAGATGCCCCTATGTCGGTACCTTATCTGCATCTCACCTGGCTCGAACGACGCCAGGAACTCGCAGGTGTCCTCCCTGTCTGATGCGCTGTTGAGTTCCAACAGCGCCTCCCAGCCTGCTAACGCCAGCCTCTCCACAATGAGGTCCTCCAGTCCGACCTCGCGCAGTAAATCCCTGCTGATGTACAGCGTCTCGTACATCTCAAGCCTCAGAAATGCGGCATACTTGCTGGCGAAAATAGCTGGGGTCTCTTGGTCCTCGGCAGGCTGCATTGTGGCTGGGTCTCTCTGGTCAACGCTGGTCAACACTCCTCAAACACTCCAAAAAAATCCAAACTCCTCCGAATGCCCTTAAATTTTCACCAAAGGGGCGCCTACTGCCCGCCTACAAAACCCTCTAAACAACACTCCAATCGGCGCACTCTAACCTGGTGCGATTTCAAAACCCTAGAACACTCCTCCACCGTACAAACCCTACTGGAATCTGCTCGAATCTGGGGGAAAGGTTACCTGGGGGAAGTTCGGCCGTGTGCTCCTCAAATCTCTCTAAACTGATGCTGGGTTTAGCGCCGGGCAGTGGGCGGAGGTGTGAAGGCGGGAGCTGCTTGCAACGGTCGAGTGTGAAAAAGTGCTGAAATTTTCTAAGTCCTGCCCTTATATACCCCCTGACTGGCGCAGCTGTCCTGCGCACTGAAGCTCGACTAAAAAACTACAAGTCCTAAACTAACTAAAAGATACTAGAACAACTAAAAGAAAGACATGTAAAAGTAAAACGAGTCGGGTTACCTCCCGACAAGTGCCTTTGTTTAACGTCGTTGGCTCGACTGTACCTCGTTACGTGCCTGAATGTGTGCCAGCGACCTCCCCCACTCTTGCTCCTGAGTCATCCCGCGTTTGTGCGTGTGTTGCGCATTCTATGGTCCTGCGCAAAGGATCAAAAGGGTAGTCAGCATGGTTAATAATATGCGAGAAGTCTGCAGTAACGAGGGTAGATGAAGAGGAAGAAGAAATGTGAGCAATAGTTTCCAGTTCTCCCTCCGGTGCATCTGGTGGTGCCTCTGGCGCAGCAACCTGTGCATCTGCTATCTCAGGTTCTGCCAATTCAATATCGCGCACTGTGTCGTCCCAAGGTTCTCCTAGATACCGTTTGACTCTCTGCCCATTAACCTGAAAACGTTACCGGTGCTCGTTTTCTAACTCGATTGTTCCGTAAGGGAAAACCTTGGTAACCGTGTATGGTCCAGTCCATTTGCTGCGCAGTCCCTGGCATGAGCTTTAGGCGTGATGAGAATAATAATACCTGGTCTCCTGGCTCAAAAGTGCGTCTGAGGATATGCATGTCATGAAACGCCTTTGTCCGCTCCTTGTAGTCGCGCAGTCCCTCATAGGCATCCAGGCGCAGCTCTTCTAATTCGCTGAGCTCAAATGCGCGCTCCTTTCCGGCCTCGTCTACGTTCAAGTTGCAAATGCGTAAGGCCCAATATGCTTTGTGCTCTAGCTCTACTGGCAGGTGGCATGCTTTTCCGTAAACCAACCGGAATGGTGAAGTCCCGATTGGCGTCTTGTGCGCAGTGCGGTATGCCCACAGCGCGTCGTCCAGGCGCTGGCTCCAATCTTTGCGCGATGGTCTCACAGTCTTCTCCAGGATGCGCTTGATCTCTCTGTTGGAAACCTCGGCCTGTCCATTTGTCTGAGGATGATAAGCAGTGGACGTCTTGTGGCGCACTCCATAATGCTTGAAAACTTGCGCCACGATCCTGTTGCAAAAGTGCGTCCCCTGGTCGCTGATGATTGCCTTAGGCACCCCGTACCTGCAAAAGATGTTAGTTTTCAGAAACTCAGCGATCGTCTTACCATCATCCTTCCGTGTGGCCTTAGCTTCGACCCATTTGGAGACATAATTCACTGCGACCAATATGTACTCGTATCCTGCAGATGGAGGAAATGGCCCCATGAAGTCAATCCCCCATATATCAAACACTTCATCCACTAGAATCGGCGTCTGCGGCATCTCGTTGCGCGCTGATATGCCTTTTGTGCGCTGGCACCTGTCACAGTTCCTACAGTAGTTATACGCGTTTCTGAACAGGTGCGGCCAATAAAATCCGCTATCCAGGATCTTCCTGCTTGTGCGCTTGGGACCAAAGTGTCCTCCACATGCGTGCGCATGACAAAACATCAAAACAGAGTTAGTTTCATGGTCAGGCACGCAGCGCCTCAATATCTGACCTGGTCCTATTCTGAGCATATATGGATCATCCCAAAGGTAATGCTTGGACTCATGTTTCAATCTCATGCACTGGGTTTTATTGAAATGAAGAGGAAACGTACCTGTGACCAGGTAATTCGCAATGTGCGCATACCATGGTACCTTACCTGTCAGCGCCATTAGATGCTCATCAGGGAATGTCTCCGTGATCTGCCCTGGCTCCTCCTCCTTCACGATCCTGCTCAGGTGGTCCGCAACTGTGTTCTCCGTGCCCTTCTTGTCTTTGATCTCCAAGTCAAATTCCTGAAGTAGGAGCACCCAGCGCATCAGGCGCGGCTTAGTTTCTTTCTTGGACATTAGGTAGCGGATGGCTGCGTGGTCTGTGTATATGATGACCCTGGCGCCTAGAACATATGCACGGAACTTCTCCAGCGCAAACACAATTGCCAGAAGCTCCTTCTCCGTGGTGGTGTAGTTCCTCTGCGCAGCGTCCAGTGTGCGCGACGCATAATAAATGGCGTGCGGTTTCTTGCCCACTCGCTGCCCCAGGACTGCACCTACTGCGTAGTCGCTTGCGTCGCACATCAGTTCAAATGGCAGGTTCCAGTCTGGCGCGCGCATCACTAGCGCACTGGTCAGCGCCTCCTTCAGCTTATCAAATGCGGCCCTGCACTCATCAGTAAAGTCGAAGCACACATCCTTTTGCAAGAGGTTAGACAGGGGTATACAAATTTTAGAGAAGTCCTTTATAAAACGCCTGTAAAACCGGCATGCCCAAGGAATGACTTCACATCGCGCACGTTAGTGGCATAAGGTAGATTAGAAATAAGATCAATTTTAGCTTTATCTACCTTGATTCCCTCCTCTGAGATGATATGTCCTAGTACTACACCATGCGCTACCATGAAATGACATTTTTCATAATTGAGTACTAGGTTCTTTGAAATGCAGCGCGCTAAGACCTTATCAAGATGAGTTAGGCATGCATCAAAGGTACCTCCATATACGGTAAAATCATCCATGAACACTTCTATGCATATACCAATCATATCAGAAAAAATGCTCATGACAAGGCGTTGGAACGTACCTGGCGCGTTACACAGCCCAAATGACATGCGCCGAAACGTAAACGTACCGAACGGGCAGGTGAACGTGGTCTTCTCTTGATCCTCCATAGCTATGGGTATCTGGTTGTACCCTGAATATCCGTCCAAGAAGCAAAAATAGGGCTTTCCTGCTAATCTGTCCAGCATTTGGTCCATGAAGGGTAGCGGGAAATGGTCCTTGCGCGTGACTGCGTTAAGCTTCCTGTAGTCGATGCACATGCGCCATCCAGTCTGAATGCGCTTTGGAACTAGCTCGCCCTGCGCATTCTCTTCCACTGTGATTCCTCCCTTTTTTGGCACAACGTGCACTGGACTGACCCATTTGCTATCTGAGATCGGGTAAATGACTCCCGCGTCAAGCAATTTCAGGATCTCCTTTTGCACTACCTCCATCATATTTGGATTCAATCTGCGCTGAGCCTCCCTGGATGGTTTGGCACCATCTTCCAACAGAATTCTATGCATGCATACGTCTGGGCTCACTCCACGCAGATCAACAAGTGTCCATCCTATGGCGCGCTGGTTCTTGCGCAGCACCTGCTGTAATCGCGCTTCCTGCTCCTCTTCCAATCCTTTCTTTATGATCACTGGCAAGGTGTCCTCGTTTCCTAAGAAAATGTATTTGAGGTGCTCTGGAAGTTGCTTCAGCTCGACCTTGGGTGCCTGTTCAATAGAGGGCAAGATTTTAGTAGCAGTGCAAATATGAACTATATCGTGTACCTGCTTGGATTCTGGTTCAGCATTGCTCAGCTCGGCTTCCTGCTCCTCCAACTCTGCCTGTGCCAGTGGCTCTGGTCCTACCGTTGCGCTTGCACATTGCGCATCTGTGACTAAATCATCAATGCTATCCATCGCGTGCACTGTGGCGTCCTCATGTGTGTGCCGCATCCCCTTGAATCTATTGAAATGGATTTCTTCGCCATCAACCTCCATGGAGAGCGTGCCCCTCCACACGTCTATCTTCGTGCGCGCGGTCATCAGAAAAGGTCTGCCCAGTAGGATCTGTGCACTGCTGGTGCTTGATTCACCCTCCATTTCTAGCACATAAAAATCTGCTGGGAACACCAGCTCTCCTACTCGCACAAGAACATCCTCTATCATGCCTGCAGGTTGTTTGCAAGACCGATCTGCTAACTGAATGGTGAGACCTGCAGGCTTTAGTGGTCCAAGGCGCAATGTCGCATATAGGGAATAGGGTAACAAATTGATGGATGCGCCTAAATCAATCATGCAATTGCTTACTGTGGTTTTACCTAAAGTGCATGGGATGGTGAACGTACCTGGGTCTCGGCACTTAGGTGGTACCTTATGTTGCACGATTGCTGAGGCCTGCGCATTTAGCATTACCTGTGCGCACTCGCCTTTCCTCCTCTTGTTTGTGCACAGCTCCTTTAAAAACTTGGCGTACCTAGGGATCTGCCAAACTGCTTCGATAAGGGTAATGTTTATTTCCACCTTGCTGAATAACTCGTATAGCTCCTTATCCAGCGCTTCCTTCCTAGCCAAGGGTGCCTGCACAGGGAAAGGCTCAGGTATGTTAGTACGATTCGTGCCCTTGTCTTTTAATTATGTTATACCTGGCGCTTCGCCCTGCTGGCTTGTGGCGGGCACTTCTGGTTGCGCGTCTTGCTCTGGTTGCGCATTCTGTTCTGCTGGATCCGGGACTTGCGCAGCTGGTTGCGCGGGCGCCTTCGCGGTCTGCTCTGCTCCTATTGTGCGCCCAGTCCTCAGTGTCACTGCATTGACTCCTCCTTTGGGGTTCTGAACCACTTGCGAAGGCAGGTTGCCATCGCTCTTCTTTAGCTCATACACCGTGGTAGCGATCTGTGATAGCTGCTTTTCAATGGACTCGAACCTCTTGTCATACTTCTCGTCATTCTTGCGCACTGTGTCTGCTAGCTGCCCCACGATATCTTCCAAAGATCGCCTCGGTTGCTGGTTGTTATGCGCTAGTGCGTCAGTGCGGCGATGCAGTGGATTGTAGGGCGCAGCTTGTTGCGTCTGCTGTGGCGCGCGCTGATCTGTGGACTGCCTCTGGAAATTATTTTCCTCCTTCCATCTGAACCCATTTGCGGCCAGCCCAAAGCGCGGCTGATTCTGTCTCTGTGGTCCTCGATTTTCCCATCCTCCAAGAGCATTGACATCTCCTGATTCCTCGAAAAGCGTGGGACACTCATCAGTTTTGTGCTCGGTGGACCTGCAGAATTCGCATACCTTTGGCGCAACTGGTTGTGCGCTTTGCGCACTCATCAACTTCTGCAGCATGGCCTTCATTTCCTTGATCTCAGCGCTTGTTTCTACCTGATGCACAGGACGAGCACGACTATTTTCAAGTGTTAGCTGATGTCTTACCTGCCCAGCAGAGTCTTCTATCAGCTGCCACGCGTCTTCTGGGTACATGTTGCAAATGTCGCCTCCTGCGCATGCGTTCAATAGCCTCAGCTCCATGGGTAGCAGTCCATTCAGGAAGTTCTCTATCAGCACATTCTGGGGTAGGCCATGATTGTAGCAGTTGGCCTCTAGCTCCCTGAAACGCTCGTAATACTCTGACAGTGACTCTCCTGCGCTCTGCCTTGGTGCGGCCAGTTCCCTCCTGAGTAGCGCGATCTTTGCTGCGGGATAGAATTTGTCCAGGAACTTCTTCTGCAGCTGCTCCCATGTGTGAATTGATCCTGCTGGTAAGTTCATCAACCAATGTCCGGCTGTATCACACAGTGAAAATGGGAATGCCTTCATTTTCACCGCTTCATCGCTTTCCCCTTCGGTCTTCATGTTCTCGCAAATGACTAGGAACTCTCGCACATGCTTGACTGGAATTTCGTTGTTCATCCCGTGGAACTTGGGCATGTGATGAATGAGCGAGCTCCTTAGTTCAAAATGACCGTCTGGCGGAAGCACGATGCACCATGGCTGGTTAACTGTGATTGGGGCTGACATCTCGCGCACTGTTCTGCGTCGCGCAGCTTGTCGCGCGGGTGGCGCATTATACAATTCAGCGGCCATCCGTGATTCAACCTCGCGCTGCACTTCCTCTCTGAACAGGGTTGCGCGGTTATGTACTCTTGCTTCTTCCGGGGTTCTGTCCCCTAAGTTGTCCCCAACGACACTGTTATCCTCCATGACCTGTTCTAAATCTCAAAGAAAACGAAATTAAAAGATAACTAATGCTGCTGCGTCTGTCAGTGCGCAACTAGAATCTGCGCAGCGCAACAGTTTTAAGGTTGTGCAGGCTAATGGTGATTGCGCGCTGTCAGAAACAACAACGAAAAAAACAAAAAGAACTGAAAATAACTAGTTACTAAAAAGGAAAAACGTAAACTAGCTAAAACTTAGCTGTGTTGCTCCCCGGCAACGGCGCCAAAATTTGATCGCGCGTCGTTGTACGCGTCAAATTAATCCTTCCTCTTCCACTAGTACAGCGGTTAAGTTAGGGTCGATCTCCACAGGGAGCAAACAGTTCAGTTTTAACCAGTGACCTACACTTACGAAAGCTGGGGGTGTGAGCGATTGGGGTTGCGCAATGCGCGAGTAAACAGTCGTAAACGCAGGAATTGCACTAGACGTGCGCAGGCAGTAGAGATTAAGTACTATGACTATGAGAAGTATCGGCGCAGACAATCCTCTATGAGTGTATCCCTTATCATTGACTCTAAACATCGATAGCTTGGTTTTACTTAAGTTAGTGTCCGGTCAAGGCTTCCTAACATGTGCGCATGTTCCGATCAAAGTTCATGTGCTATTAATTCTTGAACTAGACTAAACAACTACGAATCCGATCAAGGTAGTAATTGCCTATCCTAGTGCGTTACTCCTAGTTGGCACCATCAGGCTATTCAACTAGTTTAACATACAACAACAAGCAACACGAGTAAGATTGCGGGTCAAGGCTTCCCCTACTCATGCAACTAGCTGCCAACAATGTGCACAGAATTAATATAAGCAAGCAAGCTATGCATTAAGCGCTCTCAAAGGAAATACTCATAGATTCATGCCCAACCGATACTAAGCGTTTAGCTAGACATGCTAGTGGTAAACATCATAGAAACAGTATATAATAACTAAAGTATCCAAGAAAACAATAGCAAACAGTGCGTGCAGGTTGCAGTCTTGGCTGGCGCAGTCGGCTAGCGCAGATCCTCTCAGCAAGCTCGTGTGTTTTCCAGTTCTGCTCCGCCGTGCCTCCTTGGTGTACGAATTGTGTATCCTCCTTAATCCCTAGCCTCCTTCTCTTCTTTATATACTGCTCGAGAGGCCCATTCTAGGCAACTTCCAAATCTGGTTGTGTCAGGATTTGGAAACACCATCATCTGCGCATGGCGCACGGCATCTGCTTAGCGCAATCGGTTAGCACACCGTGGTCGACTCTGCCAACTCTTCTGTTTGCGCCGCTAGCTCCGCAGGCTGTGTGATGCGCATCCTAAACGCTGCCTGTTAGCGCGTATCCGACTTAGGCCCTCATTTTGCCCTGTAATACAAAAACACTGGAAACCAGTAATCTTGTACACAAAATAATGCAAACAAGCATAGGGTTATGACCTAAATAATGCGTATAAATAGGCTCTATCATCAGCGCAGCAAAGACATAGTCAGGAGTTCACAAAATATTCAGCACAATATAGCAATATAGCAACATCGAGCAACAGTTTTCAAAAAAGATAAGAAACCACCCGAAAGAAATGAGCGCCCTCCCTGCGGCCCTAGACATCGTCGGAGCTGGACTCAGCCGCGGATCCGTGCGCCTCCTCATCTGTGGAATCTATCTCACATTCGAAACTGGAAGCTGGCAGCACGACCGAAACTGCGGCGGGCTGAGTCAAGAGATCGTCCTCCGGGATGGGGTCCCAAAGCGAATCTGAGCTCGAACCAATGATGGGATCGCCCTCAGAGGACCTCTGTATAGAAGGCTGCGCAGGGGGTGCTGCTTGTGCTAGTACCGGGTCTACTGCTAGGGTGGGTACTGCTGAATGGACTGGGGATTGGGCAGGAGGGCTGGCTGGCTTGCGCTGCTCGCTGGGGAACCCTGGAGGCGGCCTACGCAGACTGAGGAGAGGAGGGATAGAATCTCCAAATCTCCACCCTGATGGTGGGCTTACGCTCAGGTCTGCCCCCTCTGGCGCTAAATACTCGAGCACGCGCATGACGTTGAACATCATGCGCTGCTCCTCTGATACCTCCTCAGGCGCCTCCTCTGCCTCTATTCTGGGGCGCTTTCCCTATGCACGCGGGGGAGAATCATCAATGGCTATGGTAACTGGCTTCCCCTGCTGCACACTCGCCCTCCGGAGCGCTCCAGTCTGCGCACGAGTCCTCACGCGCCTGACTGGAGGCGCAACTGGCTCTGGGGCCTGTTCCATCTCCCTTTCCTCAGCGGCCTCCTCTGGCTGCGCACTGCTCTCTGCTCTTTGCCTCGGCGCTCTGGCCGGCTGCAGCTGGTAGCACCATTCCAAGGACCCGTCCTCTCTCACGGCCACCGCTCTGAGCTGCAGCATATGGGCACGGTCCAGGGGAACGGCTGGCACTACCGTGTGCTCGGGCACTTCCGGCTCTCCATGCAGCACACGCAGCAGGTGCGTGATCATTCCTCCGCAAGTCAGCGGCCCCTTCGTGCTGACCCGACTCCAATGCACCACCATGTTCGAGACAAACAGCACGATCTTCCCATAATAGAACCCCTTCAATATGTCCATGTCCAGCAGGCTGATCTTGGGCGCACCATTAAAGCGCCCGATGATTGCATAGGCGACCATGCGCCAGAGGTAGAATATCCATGGGTCGCGCAGCTCGCGTCCTCGGCTGCGCCCCGCGGCAAAAAATTGGCCGGTCGCCATCTCACGCCACGCCTCCTGATTTGTGTGCGTGTCCATATCCTCCTCACGCACCTTGGCGCACCTCAACGTGCGCTTCAGCTGCTTGGCCGAGGCAATGTACTAGACCCCTCTGTGCCGGTACCTGATTTCCAAATCGGCAGTCTCCAGCGACGCCAAGAACTCACATGTATCCTCCTTATCAGCTGCGCTGTTGATCTCCAACAGCGCCTCCCAGCCCGCCAGCACGAGCTTCTCCACAATGAGTTCCTCCAACCCGACTTCGCGCAGGAAGTCCCTGCTGATGTACGGGGTCCCGTGCATCTCCAGTCACATGAAGGCATCATATTTGCTGGCGAATGACGCTGGGGTCTCTTGATCCTCCGCGGGCCTCATGGTGCGCTGGGGTTCCTCTGGTCAACTACGGTCAAAGTTCAACAAATGCCCAAAAATCCAAACTCCGACTAACGCCCTGAAACTGTTCACCTACAGGTCGCCTATCCTCCGCCTACAAAACCCACTACCCAGAACTCCAAATGGTGCGGTCGAATTAGGTGAGATTTCACACCTAGGGCAACTTCCTCTACCGCACAAACCCTAACTGAATCGGCTCAAACTGAGGGGAAACCTGGTGTGTGTGCGACGGTAAGCTCTTCAAATCTTTCTAAACGGAGGTCTGGTTGAATGCCGGACGGTGAGCGGAGGCTGAGGGCAGGAGCTTTCTTGCAACGGTCGAATGTGAAAATGCTGAAATTTTTCTAAGTCCTGGACTTTTATACCCCCTGTCTGGCGCATCTGTTATGCGCACTGAATTTGCGCACTGACCTGGACTGCTGCGCGACTAAAAACTACAAGTCCTAAACTAGCTAAAAACACTAAAAAACGTGTAAAAGTAAAACGTGTCGGTTTACCTCCCGACAAGTGCTTTTGTTTAACGTCGTTGGCTCGACCGTACCTCGTCACTTGCTTAAAAGTGTGCCAGTGACCTCCCCCACTCTTGCTCCTGAGTGACCCCGCGCTCGTGTGGGCGTTGCGTTCTTCTTAGTCCTGCGCAAAGGATCGGAAGGGTGGTCAGCATGGTTAATAGCATGTGACAAATCATAAGTAACGAGGTTAGTTAAAGAGGGAGAAGAAATATGAGCAATAGTTCCCAGTTCTCCCTCAGGTGCATCTGATGGCGACTCTGGCGCAGCAACCTGCGCATCTTCTATTTCTGGCTCTGCCAGGTCAACTTCGCGCGCTTTGCCATCCCAAGGTTCTCCCAAATACTTTTTGACTCTCTGCCCATTGACCTGAAAACGATGCTGGTGCTTGTTTTCTAACTCGATTGTTCCGTAAGGGAAAACCTTGGTAACCGTGTATGGTCCCGTCCATTTGCTGCGCAGCTTCCCAGGCATGAGCTTTAGGCGAGACGAGAATAATAGTACCTGGTCTCCTGGCTCAAAGGTGCGTCTGAGGATGTTTTTGTCGTGAAATGCTTTTGTGCGCGCCTTGTAGTCGCGCAGCCCCTCATATGCATCCAGGCGCAGCTCTTCTAACTCGCTTAGCTCAAATGCGCGCTCCTTACCAGCCTCGTTTAGGTTCAGGTTGCAAACGCGCAATGCCCAGTATGCCTTGTGTTCCAACTCCACTGGCAGGTGGCACACTTTTCCATAAACCAACCGAAACGGTGAAGTCTCAATCGGTGTCTTATGTGCAGTTCTGTATGCCCATAGTGCATCGTCAAGGCGCTGGCTCCAGTCTTTGCGCGACGGTCTCACAGTTTTCTCCAGGATGCGCTTGATCTCTCGGTTGGAAACCTCGGCTTGTCAATTCGTCTGAGGATGGTAAGCGGTGGACGTCTTGTGGCGCACTCCATAATGCCTGAATACTTGCGCCACTTTCCTATTATAGAAATGCGTCCCCTGGTCGCTTATGATTGCCTTAGGCACCCTGTACGTGCAAAAAATGTTAGTTCTCAAAAAGTCAGCGACCGTCTTACCATCATCCTTCCGGGTGGCCTTAGCCTCAACCCATTTGGAGACATAATCCACCGCGACCAATATATACTCATATCCAGAAGATGGAGGAAATGGCCCCATGAAGTCAATCCCCCAAATATCGAATACTTCATCCACTAGTATTGGCGTCTGCGGCATCTCATTGCGCGCTGATATGCCCCCTATGCGCTGGCACCTGTCACGGCTCCTGCAGTGGTTATACGAGTCACTAAACAAGTGTGGCCAATAAAATCCGCAATCCAAGATCTTTCTGCTCGTGCGCTTTGGACCAAAGTGTCCTCCACATGCGTGCGCATGACAAAACGTTAAAACCGAGTTAATTTCATGGTCAGGCACGCATCGCCTCAAAATCTGATCAGGTCCTATTCTGAGCATATACGGATCATCCCAAATGTAATACCTAGACTCATGCTTTAATCTCATGCATTGGGTTTTAGTGAAATGAGGAGGAAACGTACCTGTGACTAGGTAATTCGCAATGTGCGCATACCATGGTACCTTACCTGTCAGCGCCATCAGATGCTCATCAGGGAATGTCTCCGTGATCCGCCCTGGCTCCTCCTCTTTCACGATCCTGCTCAGGTGGTCAGCGACTGTGTTCTCCGTGCCTTCTTATCTTTGATTTCCAAGTCGAACTCCTGAAGTAGGAGCACCCAGCGCATCAGGCGCGGCTTAGTCTCTTTCTTGGACATCAGGTAACGGATTGCTGCGTGGTCTGTGTAGACGATGACTCTGGCGCCTAGAACATATGCACGGAACTTCTCCAGCGCAAACACGATTGCCAGAAGTTCCTTCTCCGTGGTGGTGTAGTTCCTCTGCGCAGCGTCCAGTGTGCGCGATGCATAATAGATGGCATGTGGCTTCTTGTCCACGCGCTGTCCCAGGACTGCACCTACTGCATAGTCACTTGCGTCGCACATCAGTTCAAACGGCAGGCTCCAGTCTGGCGCGCGCATCACTAGCGCACTCGTCAGCGCCTCCTTCAGCTTGTCAAACGCAGCCCTGCACTCATCAATGAATTCGAAACACACATCCTTTTGCAAGAGGTTAGACAGGGGTATACAAATCTTAGAAAAATCTTTTATGAAACGCCTGTAAAACCCTGCATGCCCAAGGAATGATTTCACATCGCGCACGTTAGTGGAATAAGGCAGATTAGAAATAAGATCTATTTTGACCTTATCTACCTTGATCCCCTCCTGCGAGATGATATGTCCTAGTACTACTCCATGCGATACCATAAAATGACATTTTTCATAATTGAGCACTAGGTTTTTTTAAAATGTAGCGCGCTAAGACCTTATCAAGATGAGTTAAGAGTGTGTCAAAGGTACCTCCGTACACAGTAAAATCATCCATGAACACCTCTATGCATATACCAATCATATCAGAAAAGATGCTCATGACTAAACGTTGGAACGTACCTGGCGCGTTACACAGCCCAAATGACATGCGCCGAAACGCAAACGTACCGAATGGGCAGGTAAACGTAGTTTTTTCTCGATCTTCCGCAGCAATGGGTATCTGATTGTACCCTGAGTACCCGTCCAGGAAGCAAAAGTATGGCTTTCCTGCTAATCGATCTAGCATCTGGTCCATGAAGGGCAGCAGAAAATGATCCTTGCGCGTGACTGCGTTAAGCTTTCTGTAGTCGATGCCCATGCGCCATCCAGTTTGCATGCGCTTGGGAACTAGCTCGCCCTGCGCATTCTCCTCCACTGTGATTCCTCCTTTCTTCGGCACAACGTGCACTAGACTTACCCATTTGCTGTCCGAGATTGGGTAAATGACTCCTGCGTCAAGCAGCTTCAGGATCTCCTTTTGCACCACCTCCATCATATTCGGATTTAATCTGCGCTGAGGCTCCCTGGATGCTTACTGTGGTCTTACCTAAAGTGCATGGAATGGTGAACGTACCTGGATCTCGGCATTTAGGTGGTACCTTATGTTGCACGATTGCTGAAGCCTGCGCATTTAACATTACCTGTGTGCACTCGCCTTTCCTCCTCTTGTTTGTGCACAGCTCCTTTAAGAATTTGGCGTACCTTGGGATCTACCGAACTCTTCAATAAGGGGAATGTTTATTGCCACCTTGCTGAACAACTCGTAGAGCTCCTTATCAAGCGCTTCTTTCCTAGCCAATGGTGCTTGTACAGGGAAAGGTGCAGGTATGTTAGTAAGATTCATGTCTTTGTCTTTCGATTGCGCCATACCTGGCGCCTCGCCGTGATGGCTTGTGGCTTGCGCTGTTGGTTGCGCATCTTGCTTTGCTGGTTCTGGAGCTTGCGCAGCTGGTTGTGCGGGCGCTTTCGCGGTCTGCTCTGTTCCTACCGTGCGCCCAGTCCTCAGTGTCACTGCGTTGACTCCTCCCTTGGGATTCTGGATCACTTGCGAAGGCAGGTTGCCATCGCTCTTTTTCAGCTCATACACCGTGGTAGCGATCTGTGACAGCTGCTTTTCAATGGACTCCAACCTCTTGTCATACTTTTCATCATTCTTGCGCACTGTGTCTGCTAGCTGGCCCACGATATCTTCTGAGGATCGCCGCGGCTGCTGGTTGTTTTGTGTTGGCGCGTCAGTGCGGCGATGCGGTGGATTGTAGGGCGCAGTTGTTGCGTCTGCAGTGGTGCGCGCTGATCCGCGGACTGCCTCTGGAAATTGTTGTCCTCCTTCCATCTGAACCCATTTGAGGCTAGTACAAAACGCGGCTGATTCTGCCTCTGCGGCCCTCTATTATCCCATCCTCCTAGAGCATTGACATCTCCTGATTCCTCGAAAAGCGTGGGACATGCATCGGTTTTGTGTTCAGTGGACGTACAGAATTCGCATGCCTTTGGTGCAGCTGGTTGCGCCCCCTGCGCATTCATCAACTTCTGCAGCATGGCCTTCATCTCCTTTATCTCAGCGCTTGTTTCTACCTGATGCACAGAACGAGCACGACTATTCTCAAGTGTTAGCTGATGTCTTACCTGTCCAGCAGAGTCTTCTATCAGCTGCCACGCGTCCTCTGGGTACATGTTGCAAATGTCGCCTCCTGCGCATGCATTCAATAATCTCAGCTCCATGGGTAGCAATCCGTTCAGGAAATTCTCTATCAGCACATTCTGGGGAGGCCGTGATTGTAGCAGTTAGCCTCCACCTCCCTGAAACGCTCATAATACTCCGATAGTGATTCTCCTGCGCCCTGCCTAGGTGCGGCCAACTCCCTCCTGAGTAGCGCGATCTTGGCTGCGGGATAGAACTTGTCCAAGAACTTTTTCTGCAGCTGCTCCCATGTGTGAATAGATCCTGCTGGTAAGCTCATCAGCCAATGCCTGGCCGTGTCACATAATGAAAAAGGGAACGCCTTCATCTTCAGCGCTTCGTCGCTCTCCCCTTGGCCTTCATGTTCTCACAAATAACTAGGAATTCTCGCACATGCTTGACTGGGTTCTCGTTGTTCATCCTGTGGAACTTGGGCATGTGATGAATGAGCGAGCTCCTTAGCTCAAAATGACCGTCTGGTGGAAGCACAATGCACCATGGCTGGTTAACCGTGATTGGGGCTGACATCTCGCGCACTGTTCTGCGTCGCGCGGGTGGCGCATTATACACTTAAGCGGCCATCCTTGCTTCAACTTCGCGCTGCATTTCCTCTCTGAACCGAACTGCACGGTTGTCCGCCCTCGCATTCTCTGGGGTTCTGTCCCCTAAGTTATCTCCAACGACACTGTTATCCTCCATGACCTGTTCTAAATCTCAAAGAAAACGAAATTAAAAGAAAACTAAGCTGTCGCGTCTGTCAGTGCGCAACTAGAATCTGCGCAGCGCAACTGTTTCAAGGTTGCGCAGGCTGATGTTGATGGCGCGTTGTCAGAAACAACAACGAGGAAAATAAAGCAAACAGAAATAACTAACTACTGTAAAAGAAAACTTAGACTAGTTAAAGCTTATCTGTGTTGCTCCCCGGCAACGGCGCCAAAATTTGATCGCGCGTCGTTGTACGCGTCAAATTAATCCATCCTTCTCCACTTAGTACAGCGGCTAAGTCATGGTCGATCCCACAAGGAGCAAGCAGACTCGTTCTAACTAGTAACCTACAACTTACAAAAATTGGGTTGTGAGTGGTTGGGTTGCGCAGGTGCGCGAATGAACAGTAGTGAAAGCAGAATCTGCACTAGACGTGCGCAAGCAGCAGAGATTAAGTGCTATGACTATGAAAAGTATCGGTGCAGACAATCCTCTATGAATGTATTCCTTATCATCGACTCTAAACGTCTATAGTTCGATTTACTAGAGTTAGTGTCCGATCAAGGCTTCCTAACATGTGCGCATGTTTCGATCAAAGTTCATGAGCTATTAATTCTTAAAACTAGTCTAAGCAGCTACGAATCCTGTCACAGTAGCAGCTGATTATCGTAGCGCGTTACTCCTAGTTGTCACCGTCAAGCTACCAACTAGTTTAACATATAACAAACAAGTAGTAAGAGTAAGATTCCGGTTCAAAGCTTCCCCTACTCATGCAACTAGCTGTCAACAGTGTGCACAGAATTAATACAAGCAAACAAACTATGCATTAAGCACAAGTCTCAAAGGAAATACTCATAGAATCATGCCCAACCGATACAAAGCGTTTAGCTAGACATGCTAGTAGTAAACATCATAGAAATAGTAAATAAAAGCTAAAGTATCCAAGAAAACAGTAACAAGCAGGTGCGTGCAGGTTGCTGTGTCTCGGCTAGCGCAGGTCCTCGCAGCAGCTCGTGTGTTTTTTAGTTCTGGCTCTCTCTCCTCCTTCGTTGTGTGTCTGTGATGATCATTCAAACCCTAGCCTTCCTCTCTTTATATACTGCTCATGAGGACAATCTTGGCAACTTCCAAATCCTATGGTGTCAAGATTTGGAAACACCACTATCCTGCGCATGGCTCACATCGCGCATTGGTTCACGCAGTCGGTTAGCGCACCGTACTCTGAATCTGCCACTTCCTATCCTGTCTGCGCTGCTAGCTCCACAGGCTGTGTGGTGCGCTCCTTAAACGCGCCTATTAGCACGTATCCGACTTAGGCCCTTGCTTTGCCCTGGAATACAAAAACACCGGAAACCAGTAATCTTGTACACAAAATAATGCAAACAAGCACAGTGTTAAGATCTAAATAGCGTGTATAAATAGGCTCTATCACCCACCCACCAACCCATGTGCTTCATCAGCTTGCCTAGACGGAACTGATTCCCAGATTTCAACATCTTCTTCATGCGGTTTCATGGCCCACATGCTTTGTCAGGAAGTCATATGTTGTTGTTGTTGGTGAATGGTGAAATTGGTGTTGTTAACTTACTGAATTTAAGGACACTGGAGCGCAAGGGTTGGATTTACTGACTGGGGCTTGAGAGCTTGGATTTTTTGTCAGCTACAGATGCTGAAAGGGGCAGCTTGTTGAAACATTTTGGTGGTTGAAGAATCAAAGTTGAGAATGGAAGAAGGTAAAGTTTCTGGAGTAGACACCAAAATCAGTTGGTAGTTTAAGAAAGCTGTGGAATGAGATGGAGTCTCAAGATAGTGCTCTTGTTAATGACGTATTGGGCGATTTGGGCCTGGGTTGGAAGTGCCCTTTTTCTTTTTGTCCAAGATTTGGCGTGAATATGAGGGGCTGTAGTGCTTTGCGGGAACATGTATCTTGCCACTTGAGAAGGGGGCTGGTGGAGTTAGTTCAGCACCTTCGTGGGCATGGGAGATGGTTTTGCGGGCGGTGCAGTAAGACGTACAGGGTGGGGACGCGATGTCGAAGCTGCGGTTGTGGGGCCACCTTCGTTGGTTCCGAGGAGTTGCCAATTAGCATGTCGGCTGGGGCCACCTCTTGAAAGATGTGCAGCAGGACCTTACGGTCCTTGGGGAGGTTCCCGGTGGTTTTGTCCCTGTTGACGAAGATCCTGAGGTTCTCAAGAAATTGAGGTGTGCAGACATCCCAACCCTGAACTTCATTCCAAGAGCTTGTAGGAGAGGGGTGGCTAAGTGTTATGTAGAAGCAGTTAGAGCGGTTAATGAGGTTCCTGGTGACCTTAACCGGTGGGGGATCATGCAGATTTTTGTTGTATCAGTTCTTCGATCGGTCAAAAAAGAGGATAGGGATGGAGTCTCCTTAGCTGAGTTGGTGGCCCGTAGATTAGAGGTGTGGGGAGGGGGAGGGGACGGTCAGCGTCGTCTTTGGCAGGAGGCTTTGGGGTTGGGGGCGTCTGGGAGGCGGGTGCCAGTTTTTTCGGAGGAAGACCAAAGGAAGGTTAATGTGAAGCGCTGCAGGAAGTTGGCGACGATGGGTCGTCTCGGTAATGCGACGGGTGCTTTAGTTAGTGGAGGGCTATTGCCGCGGTCTCAAGAGGTGATGGATGAGATCGACCGTAAGCACCCGCAGGCTCCACCTCCAGGATTCCCACGGGGCTGTCTTCTGATTCGATTGTGCCTTCTTGAGAGGAGGTGTCGCGGGCTCTTCATTCTTTTTTGAGCGATTCCGCCGGGGGGCGGGATGGGCTTAAGCCGCAGCTGTTATTAGATATGGTTCAGGGGGTCGCAAGCCGGGTGGAGGAGGTTCTGTTGCAGAGAGTTTTGACAGCCCATGTCGCCCGTTTGCTCAGTGGGAGAGCGCCTCTTAGTTTGGCTCCCCTTCTTATGAGTGCTCCAGTTATTCCTCTTGCGAAACCTGGAGGAGGGGTTAGGCCGGTGGCTGTGGGAGAGGTTTGGCGGCGTCTTACGTCGAGGGTGGCTCTGAGTGCTGTTAGAGCTTCAGCGATGACTTATTTATTGCCTTTTCAGTTGGGGGTGGGAGTGAGAGGGGCAGCAGAGGCTATTACACACTCTTTAAACCACTTGATGGGGAAGCATTCAGCCGATGAGGGGCTAGGGGTTTTGAAGGTGGATCTCACAAATGCTTTTAATCTGGTCAGTAGAGAGGTTTTCTTGGAAGGAGTGCGGCTGCATTTCCCATCGCTGAGCGCTTGGGTTGAGTATTGTTATGGGTCTCAAGCTTTGCTCTTTTTTGGAGAGTCGACCATTGGAGATCCTCAAGCACCAAGAAGAACCCGTGGTAAGGTTATTGATTTTGTAGAGATGCTAAGTGGTTCATGCTTTCTGTCATCCATTGAACCTAAGAACATCAAGGAGGCAATTCTAGATGAACATTGGATCAGTGCTATGCAAGATGAACTCTCAGAATTTGCTAGAAATGATGTTTGGACACTTGTACCGAGACCAGCTGAAGCCAACATCATTGGTACAAAATGGATCTTCAAAAACAAGACAAATGAAAAAGGCAACATCACCCTGAACAAAGCACGACTGGTGGCACAGGGGTATGCTCAGATTGAAGGCATAGATTTCGATGAAACATTAGTTCCGATTGCTCGACTTGAAGCCATAAGACTCCTGCTAGCTCTTGCATGCCATCTCAACTTCAAGCTATTTCAGATGGACATAAAAAGTGCGTTTCTCAACGCTTCGCTCAATGAGGAAGTACACGTTGCTCAACCTAAAGGGTTTGAAGACCCGTTCCATCTTGATCATGTGTATCGCTTGAACAAGGCCTGTATGGACTGAAACAGGTGCCCAGAGCATGGTATGAACGACTCACGATATTTCTTGTTCAACATGGCTATGTGAGAGGGGGAGTGGAGAGGACCTTGTTTGTGAAGCACATCAAGCATGAATTCGTCATTTCCCAAATATATGTGGACGACATCGTATTCGGGTCTCGATCACAACGCTTAGTGGATTAGTTTATTGAACAGATGAAAAGTGAGTTTCAAGTGAGTATAGTGAGGGAAATGGTCTAATTCCTTGGTTTGTAGGTTCATCATAAATCCGATGGTATATTTATAACACAGAGCAAATATGCTAGAAACTTGGTGAAGAAGCTCGGATTAGAGAATGCGATCCGTAAGCACACTCCCGCAGCGACACACGTAAAGATCACAAAAGATGAATCTGAAGTAAGTGTGGAACAGAACTTGTACAGGAGTATGATTGGAAGCTTACTCTACCTTACTGCCAGTCGACCTGACATCTGCTATGATGTGGGTGTCTGTGCCAGGTACGAGGCAAACCCAAAAGAAAGTCACCTTGCTAGTGTCGAACGCATAATCAAATACATAAGTGGAACAACAAACTACGGACTCTAGTACACCAAGGACAGTAGTTCTCACTTAATTGGGTATGGGGATGCCGATTGGTCTAACAGTACAGAAGATCGAAAAAGCACCTCCGGTGGATGCTTCTTTCTAGGAAACAACTTAGCTTCATGGTTCAGTAAGAAACAAAGCAGTATATCGCTGCCGACTTCAGAGGCTGAATACATAGCTGCAGAGAGCTGTTGCTCCCAAAGATGATCTGGATGAAACAGTTGCTGGAAGAGTATGGTTTGAAACAGGAAGAGATGATCTTATTCTGTGACAATATGAGTGCAATTAACATCTCTAAAAATCTTATTCAACATTCCAGAACAAAGCATATCGACATCAAGCATCACTTCATCCGTGCGTTAGTTGAACAAAAGGTCATCACACTGAAACACTTATCCTCCGATAAGCAACTAGCTGATAGCTTCACTAAATCTTTGAATAATGCTCAGTTTGAAACACTTAGACTTGCCTTGGGTCTATGTGTTGTCAACACTTAAGTTAGATTCAGAAAAGTTGGACCAGTTCCTTATCACTGTGCAAGAATCTGTTGAACTAGTTACATAATTAAGGGGGAGAAGTTCTGGTGTTTATCTAGTATGATGGGTGATACAAAGTCTGAGCCAGACGAAGTATACTGAAACAGGTCATATGTTCTAGATACGTTGGAAAGAAGAAATCAACAAGATCCGAGGCTCAGATTGAGGTTTATATTGTTTTAAAATTTGAGTTTTGAATTTCTAATTCGCTCCAATATATTCGCAGAGCATCCAGGTGAAAGCTCCAAGTGGCAAAAAGGGGCGGAGAAAAGAAAAAGAAGCCCACAAATAAGCCTTCAGTTCCGAAATCTGTAACAGTTGAACCTGAACCAGCCTCGAAGGTGAGACTTATTATTGATTCATCTATGATTATGCCTGTAGTGGAGGCCAATAAGCCAGAGGGTGTTGTGATGAAGAAGGAGGTTGGAGTTGTTGATATGGGAGCAAATCTAGGGAAGATCAAGTGGCTACAAGTTTTGGCAATCAGGGGGAGTTGCTGCCGAGAGGACTGAGACGACTCAGCGATAGAAGACGAAGTCGGTCAAAAGGTCTCTGGCAGACAAGTCTGAAACAGAAATGTTTCAAAGAAGAAAATGTGTGAAGTCTGTTGTTCAGAAAAAGGGTCAGGCCTCGAGATAAGCCAAGCTATTTTCCCAGAAGACTGAGAAGAAGGTAAAGGAAGCATAATTTGGGTTCAAAGTATGCATTGTCACGAGAGAGTAAGGATCCGGCTGCTGAGACAGTCTCTGGTGAAGTAGACAAAGAGGCAGATGGGTGACGCTGAGGCCGTTCAAGTCAGTTTTCCTCCAAAGATCACTGAACCTGAGTTAGTTACTGAGACAGTTAAATAGTATGAGGAAGTGATGGAGTCCTCTATTGCAACACGACTGTCTAAGATAAATGGGACAGTAGAAAAAGACAAAAGAAGAGTGAGGTTACTGAGACAGGGGGAGCAGTGTCAAAAAGAAGGGCAAGATTGTGCGAGGAAGTCCTAGAAGTGACCAGCCTATCAGAAATCTGAATATACTCAAAGTGGAGAGTCTTCAACAAAGGCTGTCACAGTATCAAGTATGGTTCTGCAACCGTGAGGCTGATAAGAAAGGGGAGTAATGTGTTGCAGAGGATGCGAAGCCACCCATGTCTACGTTTGTATATCCTTATCACTTTTGTTTACAAAAAGTGGGAGTATTCAAGGGGCGAAAGGTGCAAATTCGGCACTCCATAGATACACGCCATTCGCACACCCTATGAAGAGAAAGTTTTGTCAACAAATACCAAGGGAGAGAATGTTAGATCCAGGTAGTTCATGGATTCTGAAATGGCATATTTTTGACAAACAGGGCAAAGGAACTCGGCTGTGACAGAAGGTGAGACAGTATCTGTTGAGACAAGTGCTGCAATAATATCAATCGAAGATCTGCGAATATAGTGCATGAGCAAGGAAATATTATGGAGATATTCTGAAGATATAATCTTCCACATTCTGCGCTCGGAAGATTAGATTCTGCGCTCCTAAGATTGGATCTGTTCCCAAATTAGGAAAGGATGATCAAGCATTATCATGTTTTCCTTTGAAATGAAAAAGCAAACTAATCTGTATATGAGGAATCGGATATTGCATAGTTGATTCTCGAATGTTAGGATCGAAACAACAATATGGATAAGCACCCAAATCGAATAAGAGAAATGAAAGACAGCGACACAATGATTTGTTTACCCAGTTCGTCACAGAATGTAACTACGTCTGGGGGCACTACCAAGCCAGGAGAGATTCACTATGATGAGTTTAGGATTTTCTTCTATGTTTCTCTGGATTACAAGCTATGTTTCTATTTATAAGAAAATATGAGAAACCCTAGCTAACCACTGGGCCTGGGCCTGAGCCTATATTAGTCTTCATAGCCCAACAATTCTCCCACCTGAAGACTAACGCATACGTTCCTCAGCTCATCCATCTTCTCCAATGCTACTAGTGCCAATCCTACTCTTCTACACAGAGAGGCCAGTTGAAGCCATGCACAGCTTCAACTTCACTAAGGTGACGACCTTAGTCAACATGTCAGCAAGATTCTTGTCTCCATCTATCTTCAATAGACGCAAGACCTTCTTCTCCAAGAGATGTCGTATGTAGTGGTATTGCAATTCAATGTATTTTGTCCTCGAATGAAATGCGGGATTCTTTGTCAAATGAATAGCACACTGACTGTCACTATAAAATACACTGTTCTTCTGCTCCTTCCCCAATTCACGCAAGAAGTTCTGCAACCACACCATCTCTTTACTTGCCTCAGTCACAGCAACATACTCTCATTCAGCTGTAGACAATGCAACAATCTTCTGTAACTTTGACGCCCAAGAGACAGCAGTACCACCCAATGTAAAAACATAGCCAGTCGTACTTCTTCTCTTCTCAAGGTCACTGGAACCCAAATCCGCATCAACATATCCTGCTAACACAGCTTCCTTGCCCTGAAAGCTCAAGGCGCAATCAGTGGTTCCCCTCAAGTACCTCAAAACCCACTTCATATCTTCCCAATGTTTTCTGTCAGGTTCTCCCATAAAGCGACTGACAACTCCCACCGCATGTGCAATATCAGGCCTAGTGCACACCATAGCATACATCAAACTGCCAATTGCCGAAGCGTACTGAATCTTCTTCATGTAGTCCCTTTCTTCCTGATCCTTTGGCGAATTCTCCCTGGATAGAATAAACTGACTACCCAATGGAACACTGGTCGACTTTGCATCTTGCATGTTGAACCTTTCTTAACACCTTTCTAACATAATCAACCTATGAGAGAAACAACTTCTCTGCCTTTCTGTAGTGCCAAATTCTCATCCCTAGAATCTGCTTCGCTTCTCCAAGGTCTTTCATAGAAAATCTCTTTGACAATTGCTTCTTCAACATGCTCACCTCCTGAGCACTCGATCCTGCAATCAACATAAAATCAACATACAGTAGCAGAATTATGTAGCCATTGTCTTTTCTCTTGAAATAACAGCAATGATCAGCTTCACTTCTGATGAACTCAATCTCATGCATAAACCCATCGAACTTATTGTACCACTGCCTCGGAGCCTGTTTTAACCCATACAAGCTCTTCTTCAGCTTACATATAAGAGACTCACTACCTTTCTGCTCATAGCCTTCTGGTTGTCTCATGTAAATATCCTTCTCCAAATCACCATGAAGGAACGCTGTTTTCACATCCAACTGCTCCAGCTCAAGATTTTCAACTGCAACTATACTCAACACAAGACGTATAGTAGTCATCTTGACAACAGGAGTGAAAATATCAGTATAATCAATACCGTATTTCTGCTGAAAACCTTTCACCACCAGCCTAGCCTTGTAGTGTTTGCTACCATCTGCTTCCTCTTTGATTCTGTAAACCCACTTGTTGTGCAGAGCTTTCTTACCATCAGGAAGTTTAGCCAACTCCCAGGTTTCATTAGCCATAAGAGATTCCATCTCATCATCCATTGCAAGTTTCCACTCACTCGCCTGTTCTACTCAAGATGCCTCTTCATAACACTCTGGTTCATCACAGTCAGTCAACAACAAGTAATTATTGGATGGCGAATACCTGATAAGCGGACCACGGAGTCTACTGGATCTCCGCAACACTTGTTCCGGTGTTCTTGGTTGTTCCTCTTCTTCAGTCTCATTAGGAACTACCATGCTCCCACCTGAGTTAGAAATGTCTAACTCCACTACCTCAGCTTATGAGCTTTCCGGTTCTGACGCACTTGCAAAATCCTTGTGTAACACCTGTTCATTGAACACAACATCCTGGCTGCGAAACACCTCTCTATTCTTATCATCCCAAAGACGATATCCAAAGTCATCACCGCCGTAGCCAACAAACGTGCACTTAACAGACTTTACATCAAGCTTACTTCTTTCAACATCAGCAATATGAGCACAGGCTACGCAACCAAAAATACGCAGAAATGACAGATTTACCCTTTACCACTCCAAGCTTCCTGTGGAATTCCATTATCTAGTGTGCTTGATTCCCCTCGGTTAATCAGAAAAGCTGTAGTGTTAACTGCTTCTACCCAAAACATCTTTGGTAAACCGCACTTCAACCTCATGCTTCTTGCCCACTACATCCAACGGCTCATCATCTGCAAGGTAGACCTTTCCGAAATTTCCTGACTCATAATGTTGCATCAGTTCGGCACTACTGCATGAATGGAACGATGCTCCTGAATCCAAAACCCATCACTCCAGCGGACTGCTCACACCAAAATTAGTGCTTCCTCAGAATCTTCAGAAGCCATATTCGCGGTCAGCGCCTTGCACTCACTCTTAAAATGTCCGAACTCGTTGCACTGCCAAGACTTAATCTTACTTTTATCCTTCTTATCCCTGTCTGATCCTCCTCTGGATTTTGACCTGCTACGCTGCCCTTTGGACTTTGATTCTGATCTGCCTCTGATTTCAGCATTCAAAGCCACACCAGAACTAGAAGTAGGACTTGATTCCTTCTTGCGAATCTCTTCGCTGACCATCAAATCCCTGACCTCATCTAGCCTCAGCTTTGTCTTCCCAGCTGAAGCACTCACTGCAGTGACTATTCCATTCCAACTTTCGGGCAACGATGACAATAGAACCAACATCTGTATCTCATCATCAAAGTCAATGTTAACAGAACTTAATTGAGCAATAATCATATTGAATTCACTGAGATGCTTCGCCACCACTGTGCTCTCTATTATCCTCAGATTGAACAATCATCGAATCAGATGAACCTTGTTCACTACAGACGGCTTCCCATACAGTCCAGATAGCGTCTCAAGCAACTCCTTTGTTGATTTTGACTTTACTGTGTGGTGTGCTACCTCCCTTGATTACGACAGACGAATCGCACTCATCGCCTTCCTGTCCATCAGGGTCCACTCTTCATTCTTCATGTCTTTTGGCTTTTCTCCTATCGCTGGTAAGAACAGATCTTTACCGTACAGGTAATCTTCAATCTGCATCTTCCAAAATCCGAAATTTGATCCATCGAACTTCTCAACAAGATGCTTTCCGTCCATAATCAATCACGCTCTGATACCAATTATTAGGATCGAAACAACAATATGGATAAGCACCCAAATCGAATAAGAGAAACGAAAGACAGCGACGCAATGATTTGTTTACCCAGTTCGTCACAGAATGTGACTACGTCTAAGGGCACTACTAAGTCAGGAGAGATTCACTATGATGAGTTTAGGGTTTTCTTCTGTGTTTCTCTGGGTTACAAGCTATGTTTCTATTTATAAGAAAATATGAGAAACCCTAGCTAACCACTGGGCCTGGGTCTCTATTAATCTTCATAGCCCAACATCGAAACCATCAGAATTGAGAACGAAAAAGAACAGAGTTCCAGATAGGCGATCATCATCAGAGATAGTCAGAAAGTCGACAGAGCAAGAGCTTCATCGTCGTGTGCTGAAGAACAGTGTTGAATAGACTGTGTTTCAGGTCTGACATTCTCGGGAAGAGAATTACCGATTTGCGGGAGGCAAATCGAGATGGGAAGAGGAGGATCTCCGTCTGAGGGAATCAGACGAGCTCACATTAGTTCAACTACATAGTGGTAACTATTGAAGATAAGTTACTTAAAGATCTATTGTACTTGATCGAATACTTATAAAGTGATTCCCACTTGGAGTTCCGAGCAACCCCCCTGAGTAGGCCCGGTGAGCTTAACAGGGTAAACATATCATGTGTTATTTACTGTACTTCGTACTATTTCTATTACAACTAACAATCACCAAAACGAAATCTGTTAAAGCTTTGTGAAACAGTTAACAAGCGATCTAAAACAGCCCGAGTAGAATAGACATTTAACTTTCAGAGTGGATTGTCAATGGGGTAGCCTCAGCATCAGGAAACTCAGGCTTTGAATGATATATTTGTTGCTGTGGATCCTAACAATATCAGGTTGATCTCCAACTGTGACACGGCCAAACAAGCATGGGAGATTCTTGAAACTGCTCATGAGGGAGCGGAATAGGTGAAAGTCTCCAGAATGCAAATGATCACATCAAGATTTGAAAGCTTGAAGATGTCGGAGGATGAGACCATCTCTGCGTTTAATTCCAGACTGTGTGACATATCAAACGAGGCTCATGCACTTGGAGAAACAATTCAGGAGGAGAAGCTGGTAAGAAAAGTTTTCTGATATCTGACCTCCATATTTGATATGAAGGTAACTGCCATCAAGGAAGCCCAAGATGTGAAGAACATGAGGCTGGAGGTACTGATTGTTCACTGAGGTAGTTTGAGATGTACATAGACTGCTTCACCGCTCTCTGGGAAAGACCTTGGGGTGAAAGCTGAGACAGAAGAGAAAGAGGCTTTCCCAGACGATGTCAACCAATAACTATCTCTCCTGGTCAAGAACCTTGGAAAGTTCATGAAAAGAATGGACCAGAAACCTTCATACTCAGGTCAGTCATCCAGAAGGAGAAACCTAAGAGGAGAAAATTCTCAGAGAAAGAACAAGGATGCTGACAAAAAACAATGATGAAAGAAAAGACAAACAGAAAAGAAAACTGAATCCCCTATATATGAGAAGAAAAACAAGTCTCTCATGGCAAATTGGAGTGATGAAGACAAAGAAGAGGAGACTGATCACAAAGGACATCTAGCCCTCACTACTGTATTTCGTAATGTTGGTTCAGATCAGGTAAAGATAGAATTAGTTTATGGGATTGTTGAACCTGACAGCAGTGATGATGAAGAATACTCAATAGAAACTATAGCTGATCAGTTAAAACTGATACAAGAAAAGTGTCAGGAAGTTATTGAGCCAATAGAGAACTAGTGTCAAAGGTTTCGGAACTGGAAGATGAAAGAGATAACCTTCAAAGCATCATTACCTTTCTGTCCAAGAAACAATCAAATGATGCTGAGACAGTTGGCAAGGTATGTGAGCAGAAAATCTGACATGAAGAAAACAGAGGAGAATCATCCATTCTGGATGAGATTCTAGCTTACCAAAGGTATGGAGGTGATGAAGGAACAGGTATAACTACATTTGTCAAAGCCACAGTGATTGATCAAAGTGCAAGTATTCAGAAGGGTTCAATCACAGTTGATCTAGAGAGAGTAGCAGAAAAGAAATACAAGAGAGTGCCGAAGCATTCTCTAGATCAGTCACATGCTCAGAAACACAGATCAAAATAGAGGAGATGCTACGCTTGTAATCAAATTGGACATCTTCAAAGAAAGTGTCCAACTCTGACACTGTATAGGGAGACTCAAAGAAGATCCAATGACTTCGTATTAGAACAAGGAATCCTCCGAGCGCATATGAATGCTACTGTACACAGATGCATGTAAACCGAGGTTATTGTGTTACTGTGCAGGAAACTTGCAGGAGTGCTGAAAAAGCATTCACTCAGAGAAGAAGACATAGAAAGAAACATAGCAAATGTCAAACTTCAACAGCCGCAAAAATCAAACGTACATTTGAGAAGAACAAACGTCAAATGCGTTGGGTGGAGGTGAAAAGGAACAAGTGTCAAAAGTGCTGGGTTGAGAAACAGCCAGCTAATATCCCCACTGAAGAAGGAATTGAGGAACGGAAGCTTACAGCAAAAGTTATTTTATTTCCAGAAAAGATGGCTGAACAGAGTTCTGAAGCACTCTCTGGTGACTTGATGCTGTAACTTTTTGAACGTTGTCTCCAGGAAAGAATGGTCACTCAGGAGACGACACGTGTCCGGCTGCTTAAAAACAAAAAAGGGAAAGAGCCAGTGGTGCTGACCTGATCAAGTGATCAAGAAGAGCTCTATACGAAGATCCCACATCAGCATTGTCCTCCCTGACTTGGAGTACCCAACTGTTAGCAGCACCACCCCTGCTCAGCCCAGCGAATGAACGAAGCCCTTGACATTTGTGCCAAGAAATGGGAGAGAAATTGTAATAGTTTTAGACTCTCATGCTCATTAGACTCTCACTTTGACCTGACTTGACATTATCCTTTTGATCCTGAACAGCTCGTAGAACTATTAGATCACTTTCGATGTTTAGTATTCATTGAGGAACTCTAAACTCAAGTGTTATAGTTAGAAAATTATCTAGCATAGCTATTAGTTGTCACAAGACTTTCTGGATTAGTAGTCTAGCTGTAGTTGTGTTTTGGTTTTGTCAAAATGCCAAGGGGAAGATTGTTGAGGATATAGCATCCTTGACAAAACTGCTCAAGAGACTAATGAAGCACTCCCTGAAGATAGGTCTCTGGAGCACAATTTGAAGACTGACAAAACAACAGCACCAAAGAGCCAGAGTCTGCTTCAGTAATCCCTAAAAATTTGAAGCTGAGACACATTTTGAAGACTAGGCGAGAGACAGTTTTGAAGAGTCAGAGTCTGCTTCAGCAATCCGTGATGATCCAGAGCTAGAGCAGATTCCTGGCGGTGCACGGTGACGCTCCGGCATGATGAGGCTGGCATCGGGGAAGCTCAGAGAGATATGCAGACGTCATCAAGAGCTCAGCAAACGCCAGCACGTGATTTAAGAAGATAAAGGTCCAAGGGTCCAAATTTGGCAACGGCATTTTTAACAAATTTGCTAGAATCTAGGAGAAGATTCTGATAATGATCCTTGGCGTTTTTGGCGTGCTGAAGAGCTTGAAAAGAAAGGCGGGGCAGCAGCACAGAAGAGAGAACATTAAAGATAAAACAGAGCGAGCGAGAGCATACACATAGAGATAACCCACTTTAGCACGCGTTATTCTTGGAGTTGAAAACTCGCGTTGTGTGCTGAAGGAATAGAACTCGTGGAGTTTGATTCAGGACAGATTCGAAGTTCAACTGAAGCGGTGCTCATTGAAGGAACAGTCAGGGCTTGGTGATCAGCCACGGACACGGACTGTCGCGGACTGCGAGGCAGTGTTCGAAGATTCCCAATAGTGACTGAGGGAGTCATTGATTGAGGGGGAGTTGAGGTTAAGTTTGAAGAACTCATAGGGTCCGACTACTTGGCAGGAGAGCGTGGAGTGTCGTGGACTAAAGATACAGCAACTCTGGTGAGGTGTTAAAGCATTCCGTGAGTTACACATTGTAATAGAATAGGCTAGGTCTGTGTGTCACGTTGGCAGCTATTAATTACTGAGAGTGTGTAGGCAGCACAAAGAGAATCTGTGAGTTCAGATTGCTAGCTAGTCTAGGAGATTAGACTGAGCATTAGATTTCGGCTAGGTGAGAAGTAGAGGTGTGAGTCCTTGCACTTCAAACTGAGATAGTGGAATCTTGAGGATCGGAGCATCCTCCCCAGATGTAGGCAAGTTGCCAAACTGGGTGAACAAATATTGTGTCCTTATCCGGTCAAGTAGAGTAATTCCGCAGAAAGATACTGATGTTGCGCGTGTGGGCAAAAGGATGATGATGCTTGAATTTGAAACCCTAGGCACGGATTGCAAACTGTATAGAGAGAACTCTAAATTTTATTAATTTAAAAAGACTATTTTTCCTACTTCTCTGGCTCTGCTTATATAGTAAACAGAACCTACAAATTAGGAAACAGAATATATATCTAATTGAATCTAAATTCAAAATAAGGAAACCTATCTAAAAACATTAAAATTAATAATAAAATAGTAAAACACTCCGGATCGGCCGAGAAGCCCATAGGGACTTCGAACCGCGTCGTCATTCTCTTCGCAACGAGGTATTATACGACCCAATCGGACCCTGAGGCGCTCCCTCTCGCTAACATGCACCGCCTGCTAAGTGCACCTTAGGATGATCTCATTTCTCTGCATACTGAAGTGCCAATCGCTTCGCATCAGATATAGAGAATGCTTAAGTAGAAGCTGTAACTCTAAAGGCTGTAACTCGGCATCAGCAGCGCAGTAGAATTTCAATTGGTATCAGAGCTGTTCGCTCAACCTACAGAGTGTGATCCGGGAGAATGTTGCTGATACATATGGCCACCATGAAAGAAGGACAAAGCACCAGCCAACCTCCATTGCTCGAGGGAATTAACTACGGGTACTGGAAAGCTCGAATGAAGGCCTTCATCAAAGCCATTGATGAAAGGGATTGGAGGGCTGTCATATCAGAATGGTCCCTCCCCCCCCCCCCCCCAATGGCCGTCGACAACCTGAAAACAAGTGGACTATCGATGAGGTAGCCTCAGCATCAGGAAATTCTAAGGCTCTGAATGCTATATTTGCTGCTGTGGATGCTAACAATTTCAGGTTAATCTCCAATTGTGACATTGCCAAACAAGCTTGCGAAATTCTTGAAACTGCTCATGAGGGGACGGACAAGGAAAAGATCTCTAGACTTGAGATGATCACCTCGTGATTTGAAAGTTTGAAGATGCAGGAAGAAGAGACCATTGCTGAGTTTAATGCCAGACTATACGACATATCAAACGAGCCTCATGCTCTCGGGGAGCGAATACATGAAGAGAAGCTGGTGAGGAAGGTACTCAGATCACTCACGTCAAAATTTGATATGAAGGTCAAAACCATCAAGGAAGCTAAAGATGTGAAGAACATGAGGCTGGAGGCACTGATCGGTTCACTGAGGCAGTTCGAGATGAAAGTTACAAAGAGCTTCACCACTCTCTGGAAAAGACCTTAGGCTGAAAGCTGAGTCAAAAGAGAAAGAGGTTGTCCTAGATGATGTCAACCAACAATTGTCTATGCTGGTCAAAAACCTTGGAAAGTTCATGAAGAGAATGCATCAGAAACCTTCATACTCAGGTCAGTCATCCAAGGGGAGAAACCAAAGAGGAGAAAATTCTCAGAGAAAGAACAAGGATGATGACAAAGACAATGATGAAGGAAAAGACAAACAAAAAGGAATCTAGTGCGAGGGATATGGACACAGACAGAGTGAGTGTCCAAGTTACCAGAAGAAGAACAACAAGTCTCTTACAACAAACTGGAGTGATGATAGTGAAGAGGAGACTGATCACAAAGGAAATCTAGCCCTGACTACTATATTTCGTAATGTTGATCAAATAAAGACAGAATTTGTCTATGGGATTGTTGAATCTGACAGCAGTGAT
Source organism: Umbilicus rupestris (assembly GCA_963678935.1). NCBI lineage: Eukaryota > Viridiplantae > Streptophyta > Magnoliopsida > Saxifragales > Crassulaceae > Umbilicus > Umbilicus rupestris. The sequence continues at coordinate 3,154,444 of OY787615.1, read as the reverse complement.
GATGAAGAATACTCAGTATAAACTATAGCTGATCAGTTCAACCTGATACAAGAAAAGTGTCAGGAAGTTATTGAAGCCAACAGAGAACTATTGTCAAAGGTGGGAACTGGAAGATGAAAGAGATAACCTTCAAAGCTTCATTACCTCTCTGTCCATGAAACAATCAAATGATGCTAAGACAGTTGGTGAGGTATGTGAACAGAGAATCACACCAGAAGGAAACAGAGGAGAGTCATCCATTCAGGATGAGATTCTAGCTTACCAAAGGTATGGAGGTGGGATTTAAGGTCTCGGACACACTGGTGATGAAGGAACATGTATAACTACATTTGTCAAAGCCTCAGTAATTTATCAAAGTGCAAGTGTTCAGAAGGGCTCAGTCACAGTATATCTAGATCAGTCACATACTCGGATGCACAAATCAAAACAGAAGAGATGCTACGCTTGTGATCAAACTGGACATCTCTAGAGAAAGTATCCAACTCTGATAGTGTACAGGGAGACTCGGAGAAGATAAAATGACCTGTGTGTCAGAACATGGAATCCTCTGAGCACATATGAATGTTACGGTACATAGATCAGGTAAACCGAGGTTACTGTGCCGAAAACCTGCAGGAGTGCTGAAGAGGGATTCACTCAGAGTAGAAGGCATAGAAAGAAACGAAGCAAATGTCACTCATCAACAACTGCAAAAATTAGAAGTACATCTGAGAAGAACAATTGTCAAATGCGCTGGGTGGAGTTGAAAAGGAACAAGTGTCAAAAGCACTAGGTTGAGAAACAGCTAGCAAATACTCCCACTGAAGCAGGAACTGAGGAACGAAAGCTTACAACAAAAGTTATTTTGTTTCCAGAAAAGACAGCTGAATAGAGTGGTGAAGCACTCTCTGGTAACTCAGAGCTGTAAGTTTTTGAACGTTGTCATCAGAAAAGAATGGCCTCTCAGGAGACGACACGTGTTCTATTGTGAAAAAAAAAAACAAAAAGGGGAGGATGAACCCAGACGTATCCGTTCGTGAACTAGGGCTTGCTGTTTTCCTGCGATTTCAATCATCCGTCACCCTTGCTCTCAGATAATCGACAACCATGGTGAAGAGGAGAGGAGCTAAGGTATATAAACTCAGGGATGGCGGGGACGCAGCAAAGAATACATACGATCAGAGAGAGCGACTCGAGAGCACATAGAGAGTACACATAAATCAACTCACGGTAGCAGGGTTTTGTATATCGAGTTGCAGACTAATGTGGTGCTGAGGGAATCAAAACTCGTGGAGTTTTATTCAGGATTTATCTGAAGTTCAACTGGAGCATTGCTCGTTGAATGGACAATCGGAGCTCGGTGATCAGCCACAGACAGGCAGTGTCGCGGGCTGAGGAGCATTGATCGAGGCTACCCAATAGTGACTGAGTGAGTCATCGATTGAGGGGGAGAAGAGACTGAGTTTGAAGAACTCAGAGTGTCCGACTACTTGGGGGAGAGCTTGGAGTGTCGACGACTGAAACTACAGCAACTCTGGTGAAGAGTGTGCTGAAGCATTCTGTGAGCTACATATTGTAATTGACTAGACTAAGTCTGAGAGTCAGAGCTGTAGCTATTTATTACCGAGAGTGTGTAGGCTGCACGAAGAGAATCTGTGAGTTTAGATTGCTAGCTAGTCTAGGTGATTAGATTGAGCATTAGATTAACAATCTTAGAGTCAGAGCTCTAGCTATTTATTACCGAGAGTGTGTACGCTGCCGGAAGAGAATCTGTGAGTTCAGATTGCTAGCTAGTCTAGGTGATCAGACTGAGCATTAGATTTCGGCTAGGTGAGGAGTAGAGGTGTGAGTCCATGTACTTCGAATTGAGATAGTGGAATCTTGAGGATCGGAGCATCCTTCCCAGACGTAGGCGAGTTGCCAAACTGGGTGAACAAACTGTGTCTTTCTTATTCTTCAGTAGAGTAATTCTGCAGAAAGATATAGAGAGTACTTAAGCAGAATCTATAACTCCGCGTCAGCAACGCAGCAGAATTTCATAAACCTTTTAAAATCACTTACTGTGTCCAAACAATTTTGTGGGCAAATGGTTAGAGAATTTTCAGTAAACTTCCCTGAGAACTTTGATGAAGAAGGGAAGGAAGAATTTGGTAGATGTTTTGTGATGGGGAAGCAAGTGATGATCACTCCTTCTATGATTTAATAATAAAATCCGTCTTTTAAAAGTTGCCATACTCAACAAAGTCATGTCATTTAAGTTAAATTAAGTACTTCAATTAAGTACTTGACTTTAGTGTTCAACTATACTTAAGTTAAAGATGAATGCTCCCTAATGTCATTTAGTCGAACAAATGAATAACTTACCATCGTTCTTCTTCTCATTGAGTCCGACTCGTCATGTCTGAAAGACATTTGACCACCTAATCACCCGAAGAATGGTTTAGAAAGGAGCAATTCACTCATTGGCCTACGATACCGATCAATTAGGATTAAAAAAAATATATTCACTACATCTAAATTCAAAACCTCCGAACAACTAAAAACCATAAATTTCCACCTTCAAAATCTATAGTCAGATAGTCAAAGAACTCTAAAACCACTGAAAAACTCTACAGTAGCACTAAAACCCCGCATACAAGTCAGATTTATATAGTCTTATCCTATATTATTAAGAGGGGACAGAGAAATGTGTGCGGCATGTTAGAGAAGTACATATTAATAATGCAGGTATGTAAGAGATCACGGGATATGGTGAAGGACACTCATGTGAGAATGATATCATTCCTTAAGATAACACTAATTTCAGTCACCCTTTCAGTCATGTGCATGCTACTTAATTTGCCAATCAGGGCGTAGTCTACTGAAAAGGGACGTCAAACATCTCAGCCACATCTTGTACTACGGGTCTCCTAGTGAGGCATGAACTCGATAATTCATGACCATTAATATCCAACTAGCATTCGTGTTATTAACTAGATCCTGAACAAATATTAAGCTCAAATGACATAATAATTGACAGAATATATATAAAAAAAATTAAGATTTCACCCATTCGTTTAATTTCTCACTCAAATTTTATGCGTACTCCAACATACAAGAAAATAAAAAACTTAAACCAATCCAAACCCACTTTAGTAGAAATGATGTAGCGCATACGTCAAGCCTTTTAATTCCTAGGCTATTCTATTGGATGAATTATATATCGTTTTTAGGTTTAAGTCAAGGGAATACCCTAAATCCCAAATATAATCAACATGATTGATCCCTCAAATAAGTCAAGGTTAAGCCGCAAGTGTCTCAATGTTTGTGTGCTGATCAACGTATCTTTAGAAGAGTTTTCGAATACACACAAGATATTGCTTTCAACGAAGTCAGTACTAGCCAATGGATAAAAATACAATTGTCATCTTAGACAATGTCAATGCCACATTCTCATAATGTCAATAACACATTGTCGTCACGGACAATGCTTATGCCGCATTGTTGTCATGGACAAGGTTCGATTTGTTCAATCTGTTGACATATTGTAAGAAATATGGAGTTATACATTCCAAAAATTCCCTCATCTTCTTGTGTCTCTATATGCGATAATTCTTAGTCTTGTTTCGCTCTCCCTCCATCATGATTCATGCCAAAATAGATACGACTTATGAAATAAAACTCATAGAAAATATGTCATGTTTTTTTATTCACTCACAACAACAACACAATTGAATAAAGCACTCAACTCATACTTGATGAGCAGTCGCGCATTTAGTTTGTGTTGTATCAAATCATAAAGTTGAATCTCCATTTTTTCTCTTTCAAGCAATGTCAGAAAATTAAAAAGAGAAGATTTAGAAATGGTAGCCGAGTCAACACTTTTTACCATAATTGTTTCTCATAAACCGGGACAACCTGAAACTCCCATATAGGAAGGAACCTAATTTGTTATCAATAGGACATCGACTCTCCCTACCTCCACCTCGTGTGTCTTAAAATCATTCTTTTGCAAAATAGACATCTACACCTCCATAACATTCACAATTTATATTATTTGATCTCTCTTTATAATCTACACGTCCATATCCTTTGCAATTCAAGTTGGCACCTAGCTACAACAAGAACATATAATCTTTCTTTTTTTTTGCCGAAGGTGAAAATTTTATTTAGCAAAAAAAATATTACAAGGACACAAGCAAACCCCAACACCACCAAAACCAGAGAAACCAAAAACTCAAAATAACAACATCAACAATCTAGCACCACAGGCAGCCTCTACCAAACACACAATAGACAAATTCTTACATTACAGCTCCAACTCTGTTTTTCAATTGTTTCTTCAGATTCTCATGTAATTCAAGTACTCTAAGAATTTTCTTGACAATAATGTTGCACTCGGTCTTCTCGCCATTGAAAATGGTTGACTTTCTATTTTTCCATGTTCGTATATACACGCACATATGAGGTAGAACATATTTTGCTTCTCCTCTTTGGACCTCCAAACCTTGCTACTAACCCATTCAACCAAACTCTCCCAACAATCACGAGCTATTTGAAACCCAAAATTGGCAAAAGACAATTTAAGAACTTGCATATTAGTGCAGTTAAAAATCACATGATCATTAGTCTCAATCTCCCTATTGCACCAGCAACAATTTCTGGAAACCAACTCGATTTTCAAATTATCCATTGTTGAAAGTCTTTTGTTTGCCGCGAGCCATGCACAGAAACTTTGCTTTGGAAGAGAAAGTTTATTCCACACAATCTTATGCCACGTGACCACCGGGCTTTGAGGGCAAATCATTTTATACGTTTCCTTGCATGAAAAAGCATTTGTTTGCCCTCTCCATTGCCATGAGCCATCATCAACAACTTCAATACATCTAGCGGCGTCATCGTTAAGCTTTAAGATATTCTTCAAAGGCCACAAAAAATGATTCTTGACCGACAAATTCCAGAAATTATTTCTCCAAAAATAGTAGGAATTCATCCACCTGGACCATAGAATCTCAGGCTTGCTATTCAAGTCCCAAATCTGAGAAATCAAAAGGGCCCTACTGAAACAGCCAAGGTCCTTCAAACCTAAACCCCCCTGCTCTTTTTCACTACACAACACCCTCCATTTAACTAGATTCCTCTTACCTCCAGCCCTGCCAGTCCATATAAAGTTTCTGCAAATAGCTGCAATTTTTTTCAGCACCCCTTTAGGAAACAACATACACCTCATCCAATAAGACGCTATAAAAGACAGGACATGCTTTGTTAAAATCAACTTCCATGCATAGGATAGACAACGTGTAGTCCACGAGGTAATCTTAGCAAGCATTTTATCGATCAACCCATTGTAGCTGGAAGATTTATTTGATCTATTGTTTAGAGGCACACCCAGATAAGGGATTGGAAGCTCACCCACAATCAGCCAACTAGAAGGTGGGCTTCTACTTCTATCAACAGATTTCCTACCCAAAAAACATACAAGATTTACCCTCATTTATGTTCAAGCTTGACCATGAGAAACCAAGAAGGACTTCACGAACCAATGCAATAGACGAGCTATCAGCTCCACAAAACACCAGAAAGTCATCAGCAAAGGTTAGATGAGTCAAGAATATCTTTTTGCATTTCTGATGGAATTTAAAACCCGGAGATAATCTGATTTTATCCAAACTACGAGAGAGCACCTCCATAACAAGAGTGAACAAAAAAGGAGATAACGGATCTCCTTGTCTAATACCTCTTTCACTCTCAATATATCCAGATAGCTCCCCATTTATGAGAATTGAGAATCTCGTAGTAGAGACACAAGCCATAATCCAATTTATAAATAACAGTGGGAACCCAAATAACCTTAAGCAATTTTTTAAAAAGGCCTAGTCAACTGTGTCATACGCTTTGGATAAATCAATTTTCATTAAGCATCTGCTACTCAAACTAGATCTCCCATATCCAGACACTAATTCTTGAGCAAGGAAAATATTCTGCGTGATACTTCTTCCAGGCATGAAAGCTACCTGAACAGGGTTTATCAATCTGGGCAGAACACCTTTCAGCCGATTTGCAATGATCATAGAAATTATTTTATATAGAATATTGCAAAAACTGATAGGTCTATAGTCACTGGGATTCTTAGGCGATTTCACCTTTGGGATGAGGGCCAGATACGTAGAATTGACTCCAAACGGCATATTACAATCTCTAAAAAACTGTCTAACTTATAATCTTACTCGTCCATTATGACTACTTTGGGTAGACTGGCCTTCAGTATCAACATTTTACACACATACACCAAGTTTTACAAATAGACTCTTCTCCGTCCTTTCCTGCGTTGCAACTTAGTGGCTACCTCGCCATTTCCACAAAATTCCCATCTTGCAATCACACCATCCCATGAGGAGCTAACTAACATCGGGTATATTGGGTGCCAATTGCAATCTCTCACTGGTGCCTCATGGTACTCAAGCTTCCCAATTTGGTCTCCACTCACCTGCAACATATTTGATTTCAAAAACTGACAATGATTGTAATCTGCACCGAATGACACCATAGCTCATCATTTTTGCTTAAAATTGGAGGATATCACAGGCTGCCACTATTTAGAAATTCACGAGAGCATTGCATTTACATCTGTAATACATGTGGTATCTAATAACATGCATACCATATATTTGAATCTGGAGTGATCGCATGAGCAGGAACGATACAAGAGCAACTGCTTCAATATATTTTGCGGGGCAATGAAAATGAAACGTCAAGTAATCATAAGATAGAATGTTCGGACACTTACCAAATCATATATGTAGACACAGCCATCACTTGATCCAGTGTAGATATACTTCTGCCCAGTGCTGCCATAATTACATTTTAGATTGTATGTCAGTATGGGCACGACAATTTGATTAAATACAAACTTGAAGCAGAAGAAAACAGGAAAAGTTTATAAGTTTTGTTAAAACAAAATAATCCACATGAGGGCTTCCATCAGTATGAAAATGACCATAATACTCTAGGTTGCACGATGAGCAGTATTAATTTAATAATACACCCGTAAGAACACTACTAATGCAAGTCTTACTTCGAGAAATCCGAAACCCAGCCAACCAAGTTTGTCATGAAAACCCAACAAAACAAACTATTAACATTTTCGGTTAATCTATAAACTCATCTTAGTAAAATTTAGGGAACTGGAATGCTGCAAGTATAAAAGGATTTACAAAGGAAATCCCTGGTTTGAGTTATACATTTACCTCTCAACTGGAGAGAAATAGCATCGAATCAAAGTGCGCAAAACCTGATGCCCCCTGTATGTTGCTAATGATTGATCATGAGGATGCTTCAAGTTTTTTGCATGGACAGGGTAGTCAGCCCATCTGTAGTCCCATTCATCATCTCTAACCCTTGGGCGACTGTACGATTATTTACATTGTCATTCAGACAAAGCCATATGTCATACAAGTATTGAATAATGTGCAAGTGGCCACATACGAGATAAATGAAAATTTTACACTAAGCAAGCAGGCATCTCGAGTACAATCTGACACTGACAATGATTGTCGAGATGTATCATTTTTTTGAAAGAAGATTAATTTATTCAAAAAAAGGATGATATACAACTAAGACACTAATGTAACTACCAACACAAAAATAATGACAGACCTTTTTTTCTTTTTGAAAAACCAACAGCAGCAACAATAATATTTTTTTTTTTCAGCACAATGAGTACCCCAAAAAAATACAGGACTTCTCAGCACTCAATTTCAACCCAGACCAATTATAGAAATCATCTAAAGCTTCTTTAATACACATAACAGACTCCAAACTTGCCTTTAACAAGATAAGAAGATCATCTGCGAACATCAAGTGTTAAATGAACTTTCTTGCATTTTGGGTGAAAACTGAACTTCTTTGCCTTCTTAAGCTCATTTAGTCTTCTAGCTAAAATCTTCATAACGAGGGCGAATAAAAAAGGAGAAAGAGGAACGCCTGCTGACATTCCTTCTACTAAATGGGAAATAAGATCTTGCGCAAGACATATTGTAAGCAATATTCCTTCCAAAGACAAAGGCAGAATGCGACAGGCCAATTAACTCAGGCAGCACTGACTTTAACCTAGAATGGAGGCAATGATCTTATAAATTGCAACAACTAATAAGTCTAAAGTCCTTTGGGGAACTTGGATTTTCTATTTTTGGTACCAATGCTAGATATGTAGAGTTAAACGTCGTGAGGCATTTTACAACCTACAAAGAAATTCCTTACAGCAGCACAAATATCCCTCCCATATTTACTCCAAGCAGATTTAAAAAATTCCAAATTAAACCCATCTGGCCCATCTGGCTGAAATTCTGGACAGCTTGGGCTTCCCTAGACATCAACAGTTGATCATTTGGATTATGGTTCAAGTCTTTCAGAATCTTTTGAAGCTCCTATCTGCTTCAGTCCACTCTTCTACTCATCTCTTGTCTGAATCCACTCATATAATTTTCAAGCAAGATTTAAGGATCTTCAGATTTTTCTGCAAAGCAAAAAGATTTCTGCAGTTTGAACCCCAGTTATTTCCTAGACACTTCTTGAACTCATCAGTAAGAGTCCAATAGCTCTGAAATCTAAACCAGGAATCTCTGGGCAGATTGGACAATACTTTTATACGTGCAGGGGAATGGTCAGAAATACCCGGCTCAGGGAAAAACCCTACTGCTGAAGGAAATAATGCACTGAAAGAGTGATTTGCAAGGGTTCTATCCAGTTTGCACCATATTCTACGTGTCAGAGCATGTTTATGAGACCAAATGAACTAACATCCTGTAGTATTTAGGTCCCTTAGCCCAGACTTGACAAAAAAAATTCTTAGCTCCTCAGTGTCTGACATACACACAAAAGACCCATTTAACTATTCATCTCGGCTTTGAATACAATTAAAATCCCCACAAACTGCCCATGCCCCATTTTCTCAATTTATGATCTCTGTTAATTCACAACATAGACTATTTTCTCTCCCAAGCTCTATTAAACCATAAATACAGGCAACTAACATCCTGGTGTCTTTCATAGAAGTCTCACAAACCACAATCTGATTATTTGAACAAATAATTCTGATGGGGAACACATTAGGATTCCATAGCAGCAAAATTCTGAATCTACTGTTCTGATCCACCGCAAAATTCAAAAACTTCCAAAAAGAAGAAAGGAAGCAATTCCTAGCTACTTTATCTAATGCATCAGCCTTTACTTTAGCCTCTAAAACAGCAAGCAACCTAATATCAAACTGCAAAATCAAATCTCTGGCCTCATTTTGTTTAGAGGGATCGTTAATCCCTCTAATGTTCCAACTTGCAACGAACGTCATTTAACAACTCTATGTTTTGTACCTTTCCCTTTAGCCTGTTGCTCAGTTTTCAGCAGACTTATGTTCAGTTCTGAGTCCTCTCCCCATGCTTTTGATTTCTTTTAACTTCTATGCAGGGTTCTTCCTCGACAGAAAGACTCACGCTATTCTCACTATCCTCTTCACCAACAGTTTTGTTATTTGCAACAACTTCAGGTCTTTCAGAATTTTGATTTTGACTTTTTTTGTTCGTCGTGCCGTTTCCACTGGTTTCTTGAATCCTTGGAGCCTTATTTTCTGGGGTAATTGCATGAGTTGGGACAATCTGGAGTACCTCTTGGGGTACCTGACCCTCTTCCACTGCCTGATATGCATGGTCTGGGTCAAGGAAAACTCTGTCTACTTCTTCCTCTTCCACATCTATTCTTAGTCTTGGAACGGTACAGGTTTGTGTCGAGTGGCCAAAAGCCTGACAGTTTTCACACCTTGGGGAAGTCCACTCATATATCACTTTCTAAACATAACTGGTTCCTTTAGGTCCATTGCTCAACTCAGATTCCTTGAACTCTGAGGAAGTAAACCTTCCACTAAAACCCTTGCATACATTAACCTTCTGAGCTGTGAACCCATCTGTACGCAGAGGTCTGCCACTTGCTCAGCATGTCCGGTCTTCGCATATGCGGCGCAAGCCCAGGAACAACCGATGGTGGCACTGCACAAATGCTCTCCATTGAGAAGTTCACATCCGAGGACCAATGACTCAAAACCAACGGTTTGGTATCAAAGTCCTAGGACCTAGATCTAGGATCCGGTTCCTTCCTTTCTCAGTGGCAAACTTGGAAAGGAAAACGCCTGGCTTAAGCTGAGCAGCTTGGATATCCTCTTCTTTTCCCCATTTTGCTTTGAAGGACACATCCGACCCAAAGAAACCACCAAAAATGATGCCCACAAGGGACCACGCCCAATCCAAAGCAGCATCATCCCATTCCTCTGCAGAGAAGGAAATCTCATCAGCACCCACCACCTCTTGATGGAACTGTAGATTTACTCCAGCCTCAGCCTATCTGTTAGCCTCATTTTTCAGCTGCCAAAACACTTTGGCTTTGTCTTCATAGCTGGCCTCATTCTCTGGCTTGTTCACCAACTGGGTAAACTCTATCCCCGTTTTGACAGTCCAATGTTTCCCGGACCACTTCACCTTCTTCAGAACAGGCACCAACGACGCCCACACTTTCCCCAGGGAGGGGTTGGCAGGGGACAGACCCTTCATGGTCTCCGCCATTTCCAACGGAGCCGGAAAAAGTTTGACAATTGAAAATCAACAGGAGGGAAAAAGGGTGCGTGAGGCGCATGACCTTCTTACTAAACTTTCTTTTTGTTTCTTCGAGTTGTATAGTCATTACCACACACAAAATCTAACAAAAATAATTAAATGGAAACATAGTTCGCATCATCTAATTTGAGTCTGAATGAAGGAGCAATCCAATATTTCATCGGTACATATAAAGAAGAGTGTATACTGAGTATAACTAATCTTAGGGAAGCTTTCGTAAATAATAATACCAAGACCTAACACTATGTAGCAGCAGAAGCAAAAACGAAGACATGCGATTATCTTTTTCATTTTTCCAGACCACTTAATCTCTAGACCAGATTATAACCCAATATATCCTAGAACATGTCAAAACTAATCTAACAATGATGACAAGGGGAAGAAGCATCAAGGGAAGGAAACACACCGTACAGCTTTATCAGACATTTTCCGAATATCCCACAGCTTGACTGTTTGATCTTTCCCATTAGAAATAAGATAACGCCCGTCTCCTCGACTGTCAATAAATGTAACACCCTCAAGGTGTCCCATTAGAACTCCAGATGCTTGTCCTTTAGTGATCAAGCAACGCCTGTCCCACACCTGTATAAGCCAAAATGCTGGAATTCTTAGGTATTTGATGAAACTAGTTCCTGCTTCTATTGCCACTATTTCTACTCAACATCGTATCATACCAAATGGACATAGTGTCATCTATACTCTAATAAGAATCGGTATGTAATTTACAAATCTCAAGACCAAATACGTGTTTTCTCAAAGACAGTAATGCCTTCATATTTAATTGGACCATGTTCAATGAGTTACCTTGCAAAGGGAATCATCACTTCCAGAATAAATGAGATGACCTGACTCATCAGCGAAACAAACTGTATTAACATCAGCCTGCAACAGAAACAAAGTGAGATCCAATCCCATAAGCTAGTTTACAAAACTAAGGAAATGAGGCCAACCACTGCTGTACTAGAAACCTTTCAAACAGATCTCGATTTGTCTAAGAAAGATAAAAATAAAAAGAAGAGTAAATTAGATAGGTGAAAGGATGTATCCAGTAAATATTACAAACAATAAATACCTAAGAAAACTTGACACTTGAGAATATAACATAAGTAACCATCATCCTATTCATAAAGTTGCTCTAGTCATGATATAAAAGCAGTTGAGACTGAAGGGGTGGACACTAGAGCCTGTTCTTTTGAACTTAAACTTGAGTCGTAAATAGATCAGACAAGTTACTTAAATTTTCAAATCACAGAAATATGATGTTACTAATTATATCTTCTGATCCCTCATGACAATCTACGTGCTCTCGAGAGGGACCACAAACCAAAATCTCATAAAATTTCATCCATTTGGAATTTTAACGAATCTATTAGTTTAATGGAAATAGTATCTCATTAAAATTGTACTTCGGCTATGATATAAGGCAACTAAAAGCACTGCTAAGACATCGTAAGTGCTAACGCTGTGTTACTTCAGTAGCATTGTCAGCTCAGCAAAACCAGCAAAAAAGTAACAAAGATATAATAACAAGGATGAAGTAAGATGTCTAAACTGTTACCATTAAATACTCTAAAATTTGGATACCCTTACTAAGATGTCAACAAAACTTATGCCGTTGCTATCACCCCTTGAGTGGCTTTTCATTTACCAGAATACTGTCGAGTCTAGAAAGGATGATAATGACAGTACATTTAACAATTAGTTATAGTACCGTATGTGCTGGAATTCTTAGTGCAAGTTTACTGGCATGAAGATCATAAACACATATTGAATTGTCACTAGTTGCCCCAACAAGTTCTCGTCCATCAGTTGAAAATTTCACTGAAAATATTGAAAAGTCATCTTCTTCATCAACTGAGAAATCTAAGCCATCATGTACATCCTGCATTAAATACCAATAAATAAATTAATAACTCAAACTGTTAATAGAATGACCAACTCATCTTTCAATACAACTATGGTTTGTGAAGCACTCATTATCTTACAAAATTATAAACAGAGTGCAGTCCTCTTGTATTTTCTAGTAGATTGTTATCAACACTATAAATCTCATTTGTGTAACAACATATTAACGCATCAATATCTACTGAAAAGCTCAGACCAGGAGAAGAGGCATTTAACCTGTACATGATAAATTAACCTAATGAAAGATAATAATTAAGATATATTTCAATGATAGAAATTCGAAGATAATGTTAAACAACATTTAATCCTATGTTTGTAAGACTGAAAAAATGATTTCCAAATGATTTAAATTTGTATCTCATACCGTAACATTGGCAACTGACTCTGCTGAACCTGATTTGATGTTAACAATGTGCACAACAGGTGACATGCTAGCATAGACCTGCAATCAGATGGTTGAAATGACTTCACAGAGTTCTATGATAGATAAATGGATGTATAAGTAGTGAAATAGAATAGAACAACAAAAATGAATGAGAAAACCAAATCTTACAAGATAGCGCTGATCTGGTGATAGGGACGTATCAGTGACGGTCCACCTCAAGCCTCTAGCTAGAATATCCTTATGAACTTTCCATCCACGTTCTACATCATATATCCTGATGTAGCTTCCCTATTTGTAAGATACAAGTTTAACAACCCCTTACATGCAAAACGATTGAGCTACTACTGTGTAGCATATAAAAAATTAATACCAAATATTTTACTTATCTTTATTGTATCAATAGACTTAATACCTGGAATGCTGCCGTAAAAAGTGATCCGTCAACTGAAAACTGAGATACATAAGCCCGACTCTTAATCCTATCAATGCACCAAGGACCATTGACAGGCAAGTATCTACTCAAAATGTTTAACTTGTCCGCTAAAGAGAAATTCCCAATTCTAGAATAATTAGATTCTCGACCGAAGAGCATTTTGACAGTGGAAACAGGCAACTTGGACTTGCCAGGAACATTTTGAGTCAGAAGCTTGTGAGATTTTGTTCTAAGCTTTGTGTGTTGAACAATATCATGCACAAGATGGTTGGATTGCTCACTATAATCTTGACCATATGATGATTCAGTAGACATTTTACCAGTGTCCAATGTAGTAAATACTTTTCCAAGTCGCCAAATTTGAGACGCTTAATAGCTGGGCACTGAGAAGCTTCTTGAGATACAATTTATTTATGATTTAAGAACCCCCTAGATATACACACTTCTGAAAAGTGATGTTCTTATATAAGTCCTGCAAGCATGCCCGGAAGATGAGAAACACAAGAATAAGCAAGACAATAAAAATAAAATCCCCACTCATACTGAAATCAATCTATGGAGCAACATAAAAGGGTAAGTACTCCACTAACTAACTAATAAGGTGGTTGCATATGTTGAGAGTCGAGCTTTTGTTTCTTAAAATAGTTTTGCTTAAGATTACAGATTTTGTAAAACATATCAGAAGGCAGCTCACAAAAAAGAAATGAGCACCCCCAAAATACAAAATCGATCATCAGTTGAGACCCAGAACCCCAAATAGAGTTGTGTAGTAGGGCAGACAACTATTATTACCAGAAAAACATCAGAAGGTAGGCTTTTTAATGGGGGAGAAAGCAGACCAGGCAACAGGGGTAGGAAGCCATTCAGAAGAACAAATCTGGACTGGTAAAATGACGAGAAGAAGGGCATGTAGGAAGTGAAATCGTCGGTTGGGATGTCGTGGTCCGAGCCGAAAATGAATATTTATAGATAGAGCGAATGCTTGAGAGAGTACACGTGGAGGCATGGTGTTCGATTTAAGTAAATATCTGGCTGGTACAATAACAAACTTTCAGATCTCACAAATTGTGTTCGTTCTTTTTACCATGGAAGAATTCCCCTTTTCCAACAAAATCCTACTCTAACAGTTTTTATTACAACTAAAGTCAGTAGTATTAATGGTTTGATGTTGAATGATCTCTACTTCTTCTACGATCCACCTCTTTGATGCCTAATGCCGACGCTCACAACAACACTTGATTACATGTATAAGTACACTTCAACCTCAACATTAGCATTTTTTTTATTGGTATGTTTGTGCTCAAATTCCACATTGCTTTATGTGATTTGTGATTGTAAGCAACAAATTCAACATTAAATTTGGCTATGTGCTTTATTAAGTTGGGTATAGTTTGTTTTCATTTGATTGTGGTTGTGGTTGTTGATGGATATGGCGGGTTGGAATGTGAGAATACTCTTTTTGTGTTTTGAAGTTTAATATAAACATAAGATATTTTATTGTTGTGTATTTAACAATTACTGTTAGATTATTATAATTAATCTAATTTGGACCGAACGTGTGATTAGATAATTGTATATATGCTATCATTGAGATAAGCTTGAGTAACGTGTTGTAATTCTTTTGGAAGCTTATCGAGTATAAGTTTAGTCGTGAAATATATTGTGTAGATACCTAGAGATAATTATAGAAATATTTGAGATAATTCATGATTATCTCAATTATATCTTCTCGTGTAGAAGATATAAATATGGGTTATGGTCCCGATCTATCATATCGTTCTCCAGTTTCTCACTCTCAAAAAAACGGATCCAAGAGACATACGGTTAGACTGGAAGCACAAACCCAGGCTTTTGTGCTGCAGGTAACTTTCAGTCAATGAATTCAGGTATGTTTTATTTTGCAGTAATCAGGTATGCTAATTATTCTGGTATGGGTTTGACCCTGTTAAATTCGTTTCCGCTGTATGATTTTGATCCAACAATTGGTATCAGAGCCGATCCTCATTAGTAGGTGACAAAGGTCACCGAATGGAGGGACGATCGTGTGATCTGTTTCATGTGACCTAACAATGACGTTAGGAGGATTTAAGTGGGGGTGTATATAACATCCCATTTTGTATCACATCGATTGTGTGAGGTGTTTGTGATTAGTTAATAAGTAAGCCTACTAACTATCTTGTCCCCAACATACCATGGTTTTTGAGATTAATCTTATGTTGTGGTGACCTAGGGGATGGTGGTGACAAGAGATAATTGGGACAAGTATACTTATAACGGCTCAGATCCGCCTTTCCGGTCGGGTCGTTACAAACGGCGGCGCTGATGGGAGAAAGAATAAAAGCGAAAGAAGAGAGAAGAAATTAGGGTTTGCTTTTGGGCTGGTTATTTTTAGTCGGTCCATTTTTTGGGTTAGATCCAATTCTGTTGCGGTCCAATTTCTGGTTCAGTCCCATTAGATTTGGTCAAATTTTCAGTTCGGTTCAATTTTTTGAATTTGAAATTCGCAGCGTCTCAGTCAGACCGATTTGTGAACAAGCAGTTGCTGCAACACACTCTTGTTCACTCGGAAAATATCTCAGCAAACAATGAACAAGACAGAAGTTTGTTCACCCAGTTCGGCCGATTGCCTACGTCTGGGGAGGACTATTCTCCAGTCCTCAATCCACTAATCACAGAGGTCTCCAAGTACACTCGGTTACAACTCCACGCAACCTATGCTACTCAACCTTGTGTGGATCACTGGACACAGTCAGAACAGGCTCTGACTTGTGTCTGCACACCCTCTACAAATGTCAATCTAGAATAGCTACTATCTCCTCGAAACTCAGCCTATTCTAAACTACACTCAACTCTGCAGGGTTGCTGTAGCAACTGCTGTAACACACAGCTGATGCACAAATGTCCGCGTCGCTCCAAAGCCTTTTGCCGAGCCGTTCGAACGATTCCACGAGCGATGCACACTCTGGAATACTCCCCCTCACTCAGTGACCTCCTGCCACTAGCGAGTACTGCCGCTTAGACACTCGACCAAGCCACACACCCGTCAGTTCTTCCGCGGCCTTCCTTGATCAACCAACAAGCACCATTGCTCTGAATTGGCTTCCAGATCAAGCTCGGATCAGACTACGCAAGTCCTGATCTCCTTCTGCTTCTGTCACCACAGCTCTGCGCTCTCGCTCTGCTTTCGGGTGATGATCGAAGAACTCGTCAGTCGCACACCAAAATTCCTCTCTCTGAATTCTGCGCACGCACTCGTGTATCCCTCAGCTTCGATCCCCTTTCTGCTCTGTCGAGTTCTTCCTTAAAAAGCAACTCCAGCTTCAACCTAGAACCGAACTTAGCAATGTCCCAAAAAGAACAATTATCTCCTAATTTTTAGGAGATTAGATTTGTTTTTAATTCCCAAAACAAATCTCCTTCTCTAGCTAGGAATTCCCCACTGGAATATTCTTGGCAGCAACTTAGAAATTCTTCTGATGCTCTCCGCAGGGCTGCCAGGCCTTCTAGCCAAAGGCCCAGGGTGCTGTTGCTACTCGGACAGATGCTGCAGCAACTTGAACAAGCTCCTGCTATAGCATCCCCTGCTGTAGCTGCTCCTTGTTCACTTGTGCTGGTTTTATCAAACACCGACATACAGCATCATCAATCTCCCCCTTGGCATTTTGACAAAACCCTATACCAGTTTCAATACAGAGATTTGTTTTTTTTTTTTTTTCTTAACCTCCCCTTCTTCTCCTTCTCTTCTCCTCCCCCTTTTTGGAATAAATGACAAGGGGGTGCTCCTGGCTGCCCTAGGGAGGCAATACACAGAGCCCCAAAGAGGCTCTCAGGTCTTCGAACCGGACTGCATCCAGAGCTTTTGTGAAGATATCAGCAAGCTGTTTGGCAGACACCACATGCTGTAGCGCAATGATATTCTTTTCTACTAGATCACGGATGAGGTGATGACGAATGCCAATGTTCTTGGTCCTGCTGTGCTGAACCGGATTCTTAGATATGCTGATGGCACTCATGTTGTCACAGTAGAGAGTCATTTCATCTTGATCAAGACCATACTCACTCAGCATTTGCTTCATCCATAACATTTGCGCACATCAGCTCCCAGCAGCTATGTATTCAGCCTCGACTGTGGATAATGAAATGCTGTTTTGCTTCCTGCTGAACCAGGACACCAGGTTATTTCCTAGAAAGAAGCATCCTCCCGAAGTGCTCTTCCTGTCCTCTCAGCATCCTGCCCAGTCCGCATCACTGTATCCCACCAGATTAGCATTTGTGTCCTTAGTATACCACAACCATAGTTCACAGTTCCTCCAACATACCGAATGATTCGCTTGACCAACTGCAAGTGACTATCTTTGGGACAGGCTTGAAATCTGGCACAGACTCCTACTGCAAAGGAAATGTCGAGGAGGCTGGCAGTCAGGTACAGTAAGCTCCCAATCATGCTTCTGTAGATTGTCTGACTCACTTCCACTCCATGTTCATCTTTGATGGCTTTGACATGAGTGGCAGCTGGGGTTCGTTTGTGACTGGCCTTATCTAGCTGAAATTTCTGCACAAGATTTTTGCTGTATTTGCTTTGTGCAATAAAGATGCCATCTTCTTTCTGGGTAATCTCCAGACCAAGGAAATAAGACAGTTCTCCGACCATGCTCATTTGGAATTCCTGCTGCATGTGGTCCACAAACTGCTTCACCAGGTGCTGAGACTTTGATCCAAAGACAATGTCATCCACATAAATTTGTGCAATGATCACATCTGACTTGGTTCTTTTTACAAATAGAGTTTTGTCAGCTCCCCCTCGTTTGTAGCCATGTTTTTCCAGAAACACTGTCAACCTCTCATACCATGCCCGAGGAGCCTGTTTCAGTCCGTATAAGGCTTTCTTCAACTTGTATACATGCTCTGGGTGATGAGGATCTTCAAAACCTTTTGGCTGAGAAACATATACTTTTTCATAGAGGTCTCCGTTCAGGAACGCACTTTTGACATCCATTTGATACAATTTAAACCCTAGGAAACAGGACATAGCTAGAAGGAGTCTGATGGCCTCCAGATGAGCAACTGGAGCAAACGTTTCTTCAAAATCTAGGCCCTCAATCTGAGAGCATCCTTGAGCAACCAGTCTGGCTTTATTTCTTGTGATGTTTCCCTTTTCATCAGTTTTTTTTTGAAGATCCACTTGGTACCTATAATATTCACTCCATTGGGTCTATCCACCAGGTCCCAAACATCGTGTCTTTCAAACTCTGCAAGTTCTTCCTGCATCGCTACCATCCAAAATTCATCACTCATGGCTTCCTTGAAGCTCTTAGGTTCAATGCTGGACAGAAAGCAGGTAAGGAGATAAGCATGTCGAGTTCTTCCTTAAAAAGCAACTCCAGCTTCAACCTAGAACCGAACTTAGCAATGTCCCAAAAAGAACAATTATCTCCTAATTTTTAGGAGATTAGATTTGTTTTTAATTCCCAAAACAAATCTCCTTCTCTAGCTAGGAATTCCCCACTGGAATATTCTTGGCAGCAACTTAGAAATTCTTCTGATGCTCTCCGCAGGGCTGCCAGGCCTTCTAGCCAAAGGCCCAGGGTGCTGTTGCTACTCGGACAGATGCTGCAACAACTTGAACAAGCTCCTGTTATAGCATCCCCTGCTGTAGCTGCTCCTTGTTCACTTGTGCTGGTTTTGTCAAACACTGCCATACAGCATCATCAGGATTAGTTCTATTCTGATTTTGGGTCACAATTTGAGGGTTGGTTCAATCAGTTTTCTGTTTTCTGTTTTGTGATCTATGGTTCAATTCTTTTACCATATTTTTTGGGAACCAACATTATTCAATATTTAATTGCAAGATTAACATTCAACTTGAGCTAATACTCTAAAATATATTAATTGAAACGGAAATAAACGTACACCTAAGTGGTGTATCTGCGTAAATTGATTTATTTAGTTTGTTAGGATGGATGTAGATCATATGAATATCTAATTAGCTCTAAGGTAAATTAATATTCAATATGATTGCATACATATATGTGGTGATAAACATGTGACGTTTCTTCCGCATCTTGGTGTGAATAATAAATACATCCTAAGATGGTTTATTATTTGACACATATTCTCGTCAATGTTTTGATCACTATAACAAGATATTCACTCACAGTTAATATCATTGTCCTAAGACTTGCTATTAATGTTGTAGCCGGTATCTTGGAATGTCATAATCTTCTTTTAAATATTTGTGGTGTATACATTTATATGTATACTTTGAGCCTAAACTTATTCGACTTCTTTTGTTCTCTAATTCAGCTTACATGTCAATGTCTTCTGTTATTACCAACATAAACAACACTCATAAGTTAAATGGGATCAACTTCAAGGATAGCAAGGGCAAATTTCTCAATTTGGTTTGTTCTGAAGTTAATTTAGCTTCGGTACCTAGAAACACATGTGGATAGACTCTGGTGCTATCACTCATATATCTGTTTTTATGCTGGGTTGCCTGAACCACCGAAGGCCAAATGATGCTGAAAGACGCATCTATGTTGGAAATGGCGAGTTGGTGCAAGTAGAGGCAATTGGTCGCTTCAGATTATTATTGACATCCAGTCAATTCTTAGATTTAGTGGATACTTTTGTAGTTCCGTCTTTTAGTCATAACTTAATTTCGGTTTCCGTATTAGACAAAGTTGGTTATTCTTGTTCATTCGAAAACAATCAGTTTCAGCTATCCATTAATTCTAGAATTGTGGGAACCGGTGCATTAAATATCTTTGATAATCTATACTCGTTGGATGTTGTTCCATCGTATTCTAAGACCCTGCACGTGGGTACGAAGCGTAAATTGACGGATTCGGCTTCATTGTGTCACAAGGGTCAGGGTCATATCTAGAGATCTCGGATTTAGCGTCTTGTGTCTGATGGCATTTTGAGGTCACTCGACTTTTCTGATCTGGATACTTGCGTCGAGTGCATCAAGGGAAAACAAACAAAGTTAAGAAATTAGGTGCCAACAAAACTTATGGCGTCTTGGAACTGATTCATACGGATATATGTGGGCCGTTCCCTACTGCTTCTTGGAATGGTCAATGGTATTTCATCAGTTTCATAGATGATTACTCACGTTTTGGCTACCTATTTCTTATACATGAGAAATCACAGTCTCTGGATGTGTTCAAAGCCTTTAAGACTGAGGTTGAGTTGCAACTCAATAAGAAAATTAAGAGCGTCAGATCAGACCGTGGTGGTGAGTACTATGGTAGATATGATGGCTCAGGAGCATAGCGTCCAGGACCGTTCGCTTTATACCTAGAGGAATGTGGGATCGTACCTCAGTACACCATGCTAGGTTCACCTAGCATGAACGGTGTAACTGAAAGACGAAACCGGACACTTAAGGATATGGTAAGAAGCATGATTAGTCATTCTTTGTTACCAGAGAGCCTCTGGGGTGAAGCACTTAAGACAGCAGTGTATCTCCTTAACCGTGTGCCAACTAAAGCGGCTGTTAAAACACCTATTGAGCTTTGGTGTGGGTGATCGCGCGTCGTTGTGCGCGTCAAATATAATCCTTCCTCTTCCACCAGTACAGCGGTTAAGTAAGGGTCGATCTCCACAGGGAGCAAGTAGTTCAGTCTTCAATCCTGTCGTCTACACTAAAAATGGGGGTTGTGTGAGATTGGGGTGCGCGATGCGCAAATGAACAGTAGCTAGCGTAACGCAGGAAATTGCACTAGACGTGCGCAAGCAGTAGAGATTAGATACTATGACTATGAGAAGTATTGGGCAGACAATCCTCTATGAACGCACTCCTTATCATCGACTCTAAACGTCTATAGTTTTCGGCTTACTTGGGTTAGTGTCCGGTCAAGGCTTCCTAACACGTGCGCATGTTCCGTTCAAAGTTCATGTGCTATTAATCCTTAGAACTAGACTAAACAGCTGCGAATCCTGTCACAGTAGCAACTGCCTACCCTAACTCGTTACTCCTAGTTGTCACGGTAAGTTTGCGGTTCAAGGCTTCCCCTACTCATGCAACTAGTTTAACATATGACAAGCAAGCAACGCAAGTAAGTTTGCGGTTCAAGGCTTCCCCTACTCATGCAACTAACTGTCTCAGTGCGCGCAGGATTAATACAAATAAGTAAACTATGCATTAAGCTCAAGTCTCAAAGGTAATACTTCATAGATTCATGCCCGACCAACACTAAGAGTTTAGCTAGACATGCTAGTAATAAACATCATAGAATAGTAAATAAGGTCTAATATGTCTGAGAACACAGTAGCAACAGTGCGCGCAGATTGTCTTCTCGGCTGGCGCAGTCGGCTGGCGCAAATCCTCTCAACAGGTCCGTGTGTTTTCAGTGTTGCCGCTCTCTCTGATGTGCGTTGTCCAATGACGGCCGTGATGTCTCTCCCTAGAAACCCTAGACTTCCTTCGTTTATATATTGCCCAGGAGGTTCACCTTTGGCAACTTCCAAATCTGGTCACTGGATGTTGCGCCTGGCGCACGGCATTCGGCTAGCGCATCGGCTAGCGCACCGCTACTGACTCTCGCCAACTTCTCCTCTGCTTGTGCTGCTATCTCCGCAGGCGGATCTCTCACTCCTAGGACGCTGCCTGTTAGCGCGTATCCGACTCAAGGACTCGTTTTGCCCTGTAACACAAAAACACTAGAAACGAGTAATCTTGCTCATAAAATATTGCAAACGGGCATAGGGTTATGATCTAAATAATGCGTACAAATAGCCTCTATCAAACCCCCCACACTTGCCCCTTGTTCGTCCCGAACAAGCACTGAAGCGCGGATACAATTACCTCTTCTGGAGTCTAGCGCACAGTCTTGCACTCTGATGCGAATGCGCAATTTGCTCAACTCGCACTGCTCTATCTCCTGCGCACAACTACTTTCAACAGTTCTAATATAATAATTTTGAAATTCATTACCTCTCAGCCGGGATGAAGATTTTTTGGATGGCTGGGAGATAGCTCTTCTTAGGCTCCTGGCTGCCAGCTCCTGCTCCGAAGATAGGTATATGGTGGATAACGCAGCTTCTTCCAGTGCGTGATTTGCCCGCGCACTTCCTGGGAACCTGAGCTCTCTGATGATTTTCTTATGGTCCTTGCGCATTTTGATGTTTGTGCGCATGCTGATTCTTTTGTAGCGTGTATCATCTGCTGGTATTTTCTTTTGTGCAGCTTCATCTTTAATTTCTTACATTCCCAGAGCAGTTCCAGTCTCAGCCTTCAGATAGCAGCTATGGAACTCGCCCCGCTCTCTCTCCTTTGGTCTGCGCCGGTCAGCGCACGCGTTTACACCCGCGCCCGCCTTCCTTAGCTCGATTTCCAGAGAGAAGGTGGTCTGTTTTCCCACCTCGCCACGCATTGGGTGTTTTGCCTTTGGCATCTGCGTGACTGAGCGCGCTCTTGTGTCCCGAAGGCTGCGAGGCACCGGCCTCCACTAACACTCTCGACCATATACCTTGCCTTCGAAGCAAAAGCGACTAACCGCCTCTCTGGAGCATTTCTGTCAACTCCACATCCCCTGCATATCCCAACTAATAGGAGCAAAAAATGAAAAAATTATACTAAAACAGTAGATGGCAGCGCACGCAATATGGATAGCGCAAACAAGCTGGAGCGCATGCGCATCCTGCACTCTAGCGCACTGCTGCTACTATTCTCTTCAGTTTAAACTAAGGGCTACTAAAAATGCTCAAAAACGTGAGATGTAAGTGTAACGCCCCCCCCCCCCCCCCCCCCCCTCACACTTGAATAGAGACGTGTCCCCACGACTCAAGCTCAAGCGCATGGAGAGCGCACACATGCAGGTAATGCAAAAAATAAAGAACATGAGAACAAAAACAAATAGTCACACAGCACAAACATTAGCACAGGGTCACAAAAATATGCGGCACAAATATTCAGCACATAATATCCAATAAGACGCAGCAAAAATAAAAGACACCACCCTAAAGAAAACTAATGCGGCTGCCCCGCGGCCTTAGAAGGTCCCCGAGCTAGACGCAGCTGCTGAGCCAAGCGCCTCATCCTCTGAAGAATCAGTCACGTAGTCGTTGCTGGATGCTGGTGGCACTATGGCGAGGGGGTCAGGCTGCTCGTCCTCGGAAAGTGAATCCCAAATGGAATCGGAGTCTACGCTGGGATAGGCTATGGGGGACTCCGGAACAGAAGGCCGGGCAGGGGAAGCTACTGGTGGTGGTATCGGTGCTGGTTCAGGGGTGGGCTCTGCTGCTGGGGCTGCTGGTGGCGCGGGGGAAGGCGCGGCTGGATGGACTGGGGCTGCCGAGGCTGCTGGGGTTCGGGTAGGAGGTGGATGGTGCAGGCTGAGGAGAGGGGGAATAGGGTCTCCAAATTTCCACCCTGATGGTGGGCTCATATTCAAATCTGCCCCCTCGGGTGCCAAGTACTCAAGCAAGCGCATGACGTTGAACAACATGCGCTGCTCGGCGGGTGCTTCCTCGGGCGCCTCCTCAGCCTCTGTCCTTGGGCGCTTGGCACGTGCACGAGGGGGAGAATCCTCGATAGAAATGGTCACTGGCTCCCCTTGTGGTGCACGGGCCCGCTGGTGCGCTCCAGTCTGCGCCCGGGTCCTTGGGCGCCTGACCAGAGGCACTTCTGGTTCTTCATCCTCCTCCATGGCGTGCGCGGCTGCTGCTGCGCCCTGCGCACTGCTCTCTGCTCTGGGTCGCGGCGCTCTGGCTGGCTGCAGGCGGTAGCACCACTCTAGTGTGCCATCTTCCGTCAGAGCTACCGCCCGAATCTGCAGCATGTGGGCACGGTCTAGAGGGACAGCCTGTACCAAAGTGTGCTCTGGCACCTCGGGCTCTCCATGTAATGCCCGCAGCAGGTGCGTTATGACTCCTCCGCAAGCCAGCGGCCCCTTCATGCTGACGCGGCTCCAGTGGTGCACCATGTTCAGGATAAATAGCACCTTCCGTCCATAGTACAGCCCCTTCAGAATGTCCAAATCCAGGAGGCTGATCTTTGGTGCGCCGTTCAAACGGCCAATGACTGCATAGGCGACTATGCGCCACAAGTAGAACAGCCACGGGTCGCGCAGCTCTCGGCCCCTGCTGCGCCCCGCGGCAAATGCTGGCCCAGTTGCCATCTCGCTCCAGGCCTCCTGGTTAGTGTGCGTGTCTAACTCCTCCTCACGCACCTTGGCGCACCCGAATGCGCGCCTCAGCCTCCTCTCCGAAGCTATGAACCAGACACCCCTGTGTCTGTACCTGATCTCCCTGTCTCCTGCCTCCAGAGATGCCAAAAACTCACACGTATCTTCTTGGTCAGATGCGCTGTTTAGGTCCAACAGCGCCTCCCAGCCTGCGATCGCCAGCCTCTGCGCCACAAGGTCCTCCAGTCCTACCTCGCGCAGGAACTCTCTGCTGATGTACGGGGTCCCGTACATCTCCAGGCTGATAAACGCGACATATTTGTTGCTGAACACAGCTGGGGTCTCCTGGTCTGTGGCAGGTCTCATGATGGCTAGGGTTGTGGTCAACTGTGGTCAATACCCTCAAGAACTGCAAAAATCCAAACTGCACAGAAATCCCTGAAACTTGTACCGAACGAACGCCTACTACTCGCCGACACAACGCACTAAACACTGCTCTGATCCGCGCACTCTACCCCGGTGCGATTTCAAAACCCTAAAAACTGCCTCCACTGCGCAAACCCTAACGGGAACTGCTCAAATCGGGGAGGGAAGGTTACCTGGGTGTTGTGTGGTTGTGCGGTCCGTGAATCACTCCAAACGGACGCTGGGTTGGGCGCTGATCGACGGCAGAAGTCTGACGGCGGGAGCTCGTGTGCAACGGTCGAGTGAAAAAGTGTTGGAATGTTTTCCTAAGTCCTGCCTTATATACCCCCCTGGCTAGCGCTTCTGACCTGCGCATTGCTAGGCGCACGGTCCCGCGCACTACTGTGTGACTCAAAAAACTACCAAGTCCTAAACTAGCTAAAAAAACTCAAAAAAAACACAAAACAAACAGAAAAATAAAATAGGCGGAAATAAAACGTGTCGGGTTACCTCCCGACAAGTGCCTTTGTTTAACGTCGTTGGCTCGACTGTACCTCGTTACGTGCCAAAACGTGTGTCTGCAACCTCCCCCACTCTTGCTCCCGAGTGTTCCTGCGCCAGCGTGTGTGTCGCAATCTCATTGGTCCTGCGCAAAGAGTAAAATGGAAGGTCAGTATGTGATAAATTATGCGTAATGAGGGTAGATGCAGAGGGAGAAGAAATGTGAGCTATGATCTTCGGTTCTCCCTCTGGTGCATCTGGTGGTTCCTCTGGCGCGTCAGCTGGCGCATCGATTATCTCTGGTTCTGCCAGCTCAAGGTCGCGTGCTGTGTTATCCCAAGGTCCTCCTAAGTACCGTTTGACTCTCTGCCCATTAACCTGAAAACGATGCCGGTGCCCGTCTTCTAACTCGATTGTTCCGTAGGGGAAAACCTTGGTGACGGTGTATGGACCTGTCCACTTGCTGCGCAACTTTCCAGGCATGAGCTTCAGGCGCAATAACAGTACCTGGTCTCCTGGTTCAAATGTGCGCCGGAGGATATGCTTGTCATGATACGCTTTGGTGCGCTCCTTGTAATCGCGCAGTCCCTCATAGGCGTCCAGGCGCAGCTCTTCTAGTTCGCTCAGCTCAAATGCGCGTTCTTTTCCTGCCTCATCCAAGTTCAGGTTGCAAATACGCAAGGCCCAATATGCCTTGTGCTCGAGCTCTACTGGCAGGTGGCAGGCCTTCCCATAGACCAGCCGAAAGGGCGAAGTCCCAATGGGCGTTTTATGCGCAGTGCGGTATGCCCATAGCGCATCATCCAGGCGCTGGCTCCAATCTTTGCGCGATGGCCTCACAGTATTTTCCAAGATGCGCTTGATTTCTCTGTTAGACACTTCGGCCTGCCCATTCGTTTGTGGATGGTAAGCGGTGGACGTCTTGTGGCGCACCCCATAGTGCTTGAAAACTTGCGCCACAATCCTGTTGCAGAAGTGCGTCCCCTGGTCGCTGATGACTGCCTTAGGTACACCATACCTGCAAAATATGTTAGTTCGGAGAAAGTCAGCGACAGTCTTACCATCATCCTTGCGCGTGGCCTTAGCTTCGACCCATTTGGATACGTAATCCACGGCCACCAGTATGTACTCGTAGCCGGCAGATGGGGGAAATGGACCCATGAAGTCGATTCCCCAAACATCGAACACTTCATCCACCAGAATCGGGGTCTGCGGCATCTCGTTGCGCGCGGATATGCCTCCTGTGCGCTGGCACCTGTCGCAATTCCTGCAATGGTCATATGCGTCTCTGAATAGGTGCGGCCAGTAGAATCCGCAGTCCAAGATTTTCCTGCTCGTGCGCTTGGGACCAAAGTGCCCTCCACAAGCGTGCGCATGACAAAACATCAAGACAG
Organism: Umbilicus rupestris; assembly: GCA_963678935.1. Lineage (NCBI taxonomy): Eukaryota > Viridiplantae > Streptophyta > Magnoliopsida > Saxifragales > Crassulaceae > Umbilicus > Umbilicus rupestris. Next base: position 3,127,673 of record OY787615.1, on the reverse strand, counting down.
AGTTAATCTCATGGTCAGGAACGCAACGCCTTAATATCTGATCTGGACCTATTCTAAGCATGTAAGAATCATCCCAAAGGTAATGCTTGGACTCATGTTTCAATCGCATGCACTGAGTTTTATTGAAATGCGGAGGAAACGCACCTGTGACCAGGTAATTTGCGATATGCGCATACCATGGTACCTTACCTGTCAGCGCCATCAGGTGCTCGTCAGGGAATGTCTCCTTGATCTGCCCTGGCTCCTCCTCCTTGACGATCCTGCTCAGGTGATCTGCGACTGTATTTTCCGTGCCCTTCTTATCTTTGATCTCCAAGTCGAATTCTTGAAGCAGGAGTACCCAGCGCATCAGGCGCGGCTTGGTCTCCTTCTTGGACATGAGGTAGCGGATAGCTGCGTGGTCAGTGTAGATGATGACTCTTGCGCCTAGGACATAAGCTCGGAACTTCTCCAGCGCAAATACAATTGCCAGAAGCTCCTTTTCCATGGTGGTGTAGTTCCTCTGCGCAGAGTCCAGCGTGCGCGATGCATAGTAAATGGCGTGCGGCTTCTTGTCCACGCGCTGCCCCAAGACTGCACCCACTGCGTAATCGCTTGCGTCACACATCAGCTCAAATGGCAGGTTCCAGTCTGGTGCGCGCATCACTGGCGCACTGGTCAGCGCTTCCTTCAGCTTATCGAACGCTGCCCTGCACTCATCAGTAAAATCGAAACACACATCTTTTTGCAACAGGTTAGACAGGGGTATACAAATTTTAGAGAAATCCTTAATAAAACGCCTGTAAAACCCAGCATGCCCTAAGAATGATTTCACGTCGCGCACGTTGGTGGCATAAGGCAGATTAGAAATAAGATCTATTTTAGCCTTGTCTACCTTAATACCCTCCTCTGAAATGATATGTCCTAGTACTACTCCGTGCGTGACCATGAAATGACATTTTTCGTAATTGAGCACTAAATTCTTAGAGATGCAGCGCGCTAAAACTTTATCTAGATGAGTTAAACATGCATCAAAGGTACTCCCATATACAGTGAAATCATCCATGAACACTTCTATGCATATACCAATCATATCAGAAAAAATGCTCATGACTAAGCGTTGGAATGTACCTGGCGCGTTGCACAGCCCAAAAGACATGCGCCGAAACGCAAACGTACCGAACAGGCATGTGAATGTGGTCTTCTCTTGATCCTCCGCAGCTATGGGTATCTGGTTGTACCCTGAATATCCATCCAGAAAACAAAAATAAGGCTTACCTGCTAAGCGATCCAGCATCTGGTCCATAAAGGGTAACGGGAAGTGGTCCTTGCGCGTGACAGCGTTCAGCTTCCTGTAGTCAATGCACATGCGCCAGCCAGTTTGAATGCGCTTGGGAACTAGTTCGCCCTGCGCATTCTCTTCCACTGTGATTCCTCCTTTCTTTGGCACAACATGCACCGGGCTGACCCATTTGCTGTCCGAAATTGGGTAGATGACCCCTGCGCCAAGCAATTTCAGGACTTCCTTTTGCACTACCTCCATCATGTTTGGATTCAACCTGCGCTGAGCCTCCCTGGATGGTTTGGCACCATCTTCCAACAGAATTCTGTGCATGCACACGTCTGGGCTCACTCCGCGCAGATCAGCAAGAGTCCATCCTATAGCGCGCTGGTTCCTGCGCAGTACCTGTTGTAAGCGCGCCTCCTGCTCTTCTTCTAATCCCTTCTTGATGATCACTGGCAGGGTGTCCTCATCTCCCAAGAAAATGTACTTGAGGTGCTCTGGGAGTTGCTTCAGTTCGATCTTGGGTGCCTGTTCAATAGAGGGCAAGATTTTGTTAGCGGTGCAAATATGAACTATATCAAGTACCTGTGTGGGTGCTGGTTCAGCACTGCTTGGCTCCTCCTCTTGCTCCTCCAGCTCTGCCTGTGCCAGTAGCTCTGGTCCTATGGTTGCGCTCGCACACTGCGCTTCTGCGACTAAATCGTCAATGCTGTCCATCGCGTGCACGGTAGCGTCCTCATGTGGGTGCTGCATCCCCTTGAATATGTTGAAATGGATTTCTTCGCCATCTACCTCCATGGAGAGCGTGCCCCTCCATACGTCTATCTTCGTGCGCGCGGTCATCAGAAATGGTCTGCCTAGGAGGATTTGCGCACTGCTGGCGCTTGATTCACCCTCCATTTCGAGCACATAAAAATCTGCTGGGAAGACCAGCTCTCCTACGCGAACTAGGACATCTTCTATCATGCCTGCAGGTTGTTTGCACGATCTGTCTGCTAGCTGAATGGTGAGACCTGCAGGCTTAAGTGGTCCAAGGCGCAATGTCGTATATAGAGAATAAGGTAGCAAATTGATGGATGCGCCTAAATCGATCATGCAATTACTCACTGTGGTCTTACCTAGCGTGCATGGGATAGTAAATGTACCTGGATCTCGGCACTTGGGTGGTACCTTTTGTTGCACGATCGCTGAGGCCTGCGCATTTAGCATTACCTGTGCGCATTCACCTTTCCTTCGCTTGTTTGTGCACAACTCTTTTAAAAACTTTGCATACCTGGGGATCTGTCGAATACTTCTATGAGAGGTATGTTGATTTCTACCTTGCTGAATAGCTCATATAATTCCTTGTTCAGCGCTTCTTTTCTCGCCAGTGGTGCCTGCACAGGGAAGGGAGCAGGTATGTTAGTACAATTTTTGTCCTTGTGTTTCGAGTGAGACATACCTTGCGCTTTGCCCTGCTGGTCTGTGGCTGGCGCTTCCGGTTGGGCATCTTGCTCTGGTTGCGCATTCTGATCTGCTGGATCCGGGATTTGCGCAACTGGTTGCGCGGGCGCCTGTGCGGTCTGCTCTGTTCCTACTGTGCGCCCAGTCCTCAGTGTCACTGCATTGACTCCTCCCTTAGGGTTCTGAATCACTTGCGAAGGCAGGTTGCCATCGCTCTTTTTCAGCTCATACACCGTGGTTGCTATTTGTGATAGCTGCTTTTCTATGGACTCGAACCTTTTGTCATATTTCTCGTCATTTTTGCGCACTGTATCTGCTAGCTGCCCCATGATGTCTTCCAAGGAACGCCGCGGCTGTTGGTTGTTCTGCGCTGGTGCGTCATTTCGGCGGTGCGGCGGATTGTAGGGCGCAGCTTGTTGCGTCTGCTGTGGTGCGCGCTGATCTGTGGGCTGCCTCTGGAAATTGTTCTCCTCCTTCCATCTGAATCCATTTGCGGCAAGCCCAAAGCGCGGCTGATTCTGCCTCTGCGGTCCTCTGTTGTCCCATCCTCCAAGAGCATTGACATCTCCAGTCTCTTCGAAAAGTGTTGGGCATTCGTCTGTCTTGTGCTCAGTGGACCTGCAGAATTCACATACCTTTGGTGCAACTGGTTGTGCGCTCTGCGCACTCATCAGCTTCTGTAGCATGGCCTTCATTTCCTTGATCTCAGCGCTGGTTTCTACCTGATGCACAGAACGATTACGGCTACTTTCAAGCGTCAATTGATGTCTTACCTGCCCAGCAGAATCTTCTATCAGCTGCCACGCATCCTCTGGGTACATGTTGCAAATGTCCCCTCCCGCGCATGCATTCAGTAGTCGCAGCTCCATGGGCAGCAGTCCATTTAGAAAGTTCTCTATCAGCACATTCTGGGGAAGCCCGTGATTGTAGCAGTTGGCTTCTAGCTCCCTGAAATGTTCATAGTATTCTGACAGAGACTCCCCTGCGCTCTGCCTTGGCGCGGCCAGTTCCCTTCTGAGCAGCGCAATCTTTGCTGCTGGATAGAATTTATCTAGGAATTTCTTCTGCAGCTGCTCCCATGTGTGAATAGATCCTGCAGGTAAATTCATTAGCCAGTGTTTAGCTGTATCACATAATGAAAATGGGAATGCCTTCATTTTCAGCGCCTCATCACTCTCCCCTTCGGTCTTCATGTTCTCGCAAATGATTAGGAACTCTCGCACATGCTTGACTGGATTTTCATTGTTCATCCCGTGGAACTTAGGCATGTGATGGATGAGCGAGCTCCTTAGCTCAAAATGACCGCCTGGTGGAAGCACGATGCACCATGGCTGGTTATCAGTGATAGGGGCCGACATCTCGCGCACTGTTCTACGTCGCGCGGCTTGTTGCACGGGTGGCGCATGATACACTTCAGCTGCCCTCCTTGCTTCAACCTCGCGCTGCACTTCCTCTCTGAACAGGGCTGCGCGGTTATGTGCCCTTGCTTCCTCTGGGGTTCTGTCCCCCAAGTTGTCTCCTACGACACTGTTATCCTCCATAACCTGTTCCGAATCTCAAGAAAAATGAAATTAAAAGATAACTAATGTTGTTGCGGCTGTCAGTGCGCAACTAGAATCTGCGCAGCGCAACTGTTTCAAGGTTGCGCAGGCTGATGTGAATGCGCGCTGTCAGAAACAACAACGAAAACAAAACAAACTAAAAGAATTACTATAATAAAAACTCAGACTAAAGACTTAGCTGTGTTGCTCCCCGGTAACGGCGCCAAAATTTGATCGCGCGTCGTTGTGCGCGTCAAATATAATCCTTCCTCTTCCACCAGTACAGCGGTTAAGTAAGGGTCGATCTCCACAGGGAGCAAGTAGTTCAGTCTTCAATCCTGTCGTCTACACTAAAAATGGGGGTTGTGTGAGATTGGGGTGCGCGATGCGCAAATGAACAGTAGCTAGCGTAACGCAGGAAATTGCACTAGACGTGCGCAAGCAGTAGAGATTAGATACTATGACTATGAGAAGTATTGGGCAGACAATCCTCTATGAACGCACTCCTTATCATCGACTCTAAACGTCTATAGTTTTCGGCTTACTTGGGTTAGTGTCCGGTCAAGGCTTCCTAACACGTGCGCATGTTCCGTTCAAAGTTCATGTGCTATTAATCCTTAGAACTAGACTAAACAGCTGCGAATCCTGTCACAGTAGCAACTGCCTACCCTAACTCGTTACTCCTAGTTGTCACGGTAAGTTTGCGGTTCAAGGCTTCCCCTACTCATGCAACTAGTTTAACATATGACAAGCAAGCAACGCAAGTAAGTTTGCGGTTCAAGGCTTCCCCTACTCATGCAACTAACTGTCTCAGTGCGCGCAAGATTAATACAAATAAGTAAACTATGCATTAAGCTCAAGTCTCAAAGGTAATACTTCATAGATTCATGCCCGACCAACACTAAAAGTTTAGCTAGACATGCTAGTAATAAACATCATAGAATAGTAAATAAGGTCTAATATGTCTGAGAACACAGTAGCAACAGTGCGCGCAGATTGTCTTCTCGGCTGGCGCAGTCGGCTGGCGCAAATCCTCTCAACAGGTCCGTGTGTTTTCAGTGTTGCCGCTCTCTCTGATGTGCGTTGTCCAATGACGGCCGTGATGTCTCTCCCTAGAAACCCTAGACTTCCTTCGTTTATATATTGCCCAGGAGGTTCACCTTTGGCAACTTCCAAATCTGGTCACTAGATGTTGCGCCTGGCGCACGGCATTCGGCTAGCGCATCGGCTAGCGCACCGCTACTGACTCTCGCCAACTTCTCCTCTGCTTGTGCTGCTATCTCCGCAGGCGGATCTCTCACTCCTAGGACGCTGCCTGTTAGCGCGTATCCGACTCAAGGACTCGTTTTGCCCTGTAACACAAAAACACTAGAAACGAGTAATCTTGCTCATAAAATATTGCAAACGGGCATAGGGTTATGATCTAAATAATGCGTACAAATAGCCTCTATCAGTGGGCGTAAGCCCAGTCTAAAGCGTTTGCATATTTAGAAATGTCCAGCTGAGGCGAGGCCTTATAGGCCTTGTGAGGGTAAATTGGACTTCAAAACTGTTAGCATCTACTTTATTGGCTATGTGGAGCGATCGAGGGGTTTCAAATTTTATGATCCTACTTCCAGAAATATTTTTGAGATGAGAAATGCAATATTTTTTGAGGATGTTGAGCTCGGCCAGAAATATTGTGTTTGAGGAAGATGGATCAACTACTACTTTTGACAATGATCAAGTTCTTTTACCCATCATTGATCAAGAAGTGGACTTTGATCATCAACATACTCGCAATGTTGTTCAAACCCTAGTTATGGATCAGGACAATGTTCCTGATGTTCAAACTCAACAACCTCAAGAGACAGGGATTGACTTTAAAGAGAACTTCTCTTCTGTTTCTTCGAAGGACTCTTTTACTTCTTGGCACTGGTTGCACACTTTGATCTTGAGTTGCATCAGATGGGAGTTAAGACAGCGTTTCTCAATGGTGACATTGACGAAACGATTTATATTGTACAGCCAGAACACTTTGTGTCTGAGGATGCAAAGAATATAGTTTGTAAGTTGAGGAAATCCATCTATGGGCTCAAGCAAACTTCTCGTCAGTGGTACTTTAAGTTTCATCAGATTGTTGTCTCGTATGACTTTGAGGCAAATCCGATGGATGAGTGTGTGTACCACAAGTTCAGTGGGAGTAGACATATTTTCTTGGTTCTATATGTCGATGACATACTGCTGGCTACTAATGATATGAGGACTTTGCGCGACACTAAGGAATTTCTATCAAAGCATTTTGAGATGAAAGACCTTGGTGATGCATCCTTTGTTTTAGGAATCCAGATACTTAGAGACCGTTCGAAGGGTATCTTGGGATTATCACAAAGGAATTATATTGAGAAAGTTCTCGTAAAATTCGGCATGCAGAACTGTAGACCATTGGACACCCCTGTCGCTAAAGGAGACAAGTTTAGTCTCGATCAGTGCCCTAAGATTACTCTGGAAATTTAAGAGATGCAGCAGCTTCTGTACGCTTTGGCTGTAGGAAGTTTGATGTATGCTCAGGTGTATACGCGTCCGGATATCGCTTACATTGTTGGTATGTTGGGAAGATAGTTGAGAAATCCGGGAGTGGATCATTGGAGAGCAGTCAAACAGGTTATGAGGTATTTGCAGGGAACAAAAGAATATAGGCTCACGTATAAGAGATCGGATCATGTTGAGATCATTGGGTACTCCGACTCTGATTTTGCTTGATGCCAAGATAGTAGACGATCCACGTCAGCCTACATCTACTTGTTAGCTGGGGGAACCATTTCCTGGAGGGCTGCCAAATAGACGCTCGTTGCTCCATCGTCTATGGCAGCAGAATTTGTAGCTTGTTTTGAGGCATCAAATCATGGCGTATGGCTGCGAAACTTTGTGACTCGACTGCGCATTTTGAGTGATATTGAAAGACCACTAAAGTTATATTGTGACGATAAATCAGTAGTGATGTGCGCCTACAACAACAGGAGCACTACGAAATCAAAGCATGTTGATATCAAGTTCCTAGTTGTGAAAGAAAAGATACAGAGTTGACAGATATCCATAGAGCATATTGGGACAAACTCCATGATAGCGGATCCGCTTACGAAAGCATTGACACCCAAGGTCTTTCCTGAGCATGCTGCTCACATGGTGTAATGTTGTCTGAGGATATTCTTGATTGGTGGGAGTTTGTATTTTTATATTGACGCTCTATGAGATGCATAGATTTTTCTATCTATACATTTTGGATTATGTTCTGCAGAAATTATGTTTATACGATCCACTCTATATGATTCTGTTGATCTCACTTTTGTGGAGACTAGTTGGAAATAGGCATGTGCAGATCACATTACATGTAATTTCCATGCTATGCACCACGATGAGTCCATGTCATTTAGCTATGTTGGCATACGTGACAAGCACGGTCGAGTGATGATGATGATGATTACGAAGGCCGCCTTGATCCTATGTTTGCATAGTTAATGGACCGGATAGTTTCTGATATACCTGTTCTGCCAGGATAGCAGTTTTGTGCACACTTTTGGTTATACATTTATTTGGTTACACATGCGGTTGATGGAGCGTATTTATACGCTCCATTGAATTGTTTATTCCCATAATTTTATTACATTTTGTGTGAATCGATTACTCTTTTGTAGTGTTTTCGTATCGCAGGAATGTTCAAGATCGCATTGGAATTTATCGCATATTCGAAGCATTCATCCAAGATCAAGAAGTCAACAGCGGTCAAAGTCAACTCTGCTGGTTCAATTAGAAATTAGAAGTGGTTCAATGTGGTTCATCCTGGTTCAACCCAAACCCAAAAACCCTAAACCTAAGACATGGACAAAAGAGGAAAAAAAAACATCTCACTTGAACACACTTCATTTGGGACAGCAACACTATTCACGCGGAGCTACAGTGAAGCTGCTGGAGCTGGATCTGGAAGTCGCCGGAAAACACTATTCACGGCCGGAAAACACTATTCACTCAGATTTGTTTTAGTTCAGCTTTTGTTCTCTAACTTATTGTAGTGTAATGAACTCATCTTTATTGTATTCCATGGATAATATGAGTAGCTAAATCCTAATTTCAGTTTGGAGTTTATAATGCAACATTTGGTTTGAGGTCAATGAATGCATGATTTGAGCTATTGATTTGCTGCCCTTGTATGAGTGAATGAATGCTTCGATTGTCAGTTTAGTGCAGCTTAGCAGTGAGCTATATTGATGTCAATTGTGTTATACTTGATTGGATTGCATTATTGGGGAGAACCTAGCGGTAGAACCGATTTTGTGGTGTTGGTTGAGTAACTGTTGCACTTGTTCGAAAACCTAGCGGTTAAGAATAGGTAGAATTTGATTGTCGACATATCTTTAGCGGGAATGTTGAACTGAGGCAGAATTCATTAGCTTATTCATGTATTCGATCGGTGATAACTAGTTGCATTGTACTCCTCGAACTGATTTTCTCTGAATTGATATTCTTAGTTTGTTCCTTTTTCTGTGACTTTCATTAGAACTCTAACCTACTTGCTCTCTTTGGGTTCGACCCTGCTTACCACTTGCCAGTGTGTTTACAGGAGTTATAAATTCAAATTTGAGGCGCACGATGACGCGCTGTCAAATTTTGGCGCCGCTACCGGGGAGAGCAACATTGAGTATAGAGTTCTGAACTTTGTTTTTCTTGTTTTTATTTTTTTCCTGTGTTTTGCTTGCTTTTGTGCAGATTTGAAAAAAATTCTGAACCCTGATGAATAGTGCTGCCGGGCAAGGGTATGAATAGTGTCGCCGGAGTCCGATTGAAGATCAGGACACCTTTCTTTGAGCGGAACGGGCACCCGATCAGGACTCACCCTCCCTAGCGTGAGCTGTGTGCTTTTTTAGCCATCCAAGTTTGTTTACATTTTCTTTTTGAATTGTTTAGTTATCTAAATTCTGCATTTTGTGCTTTTGAGTTGTTCGGTAGTTTGCCTTTGCATTTCACTTGTTTTTCTCAGTATGTCTAATGTAGGAGGTTCCCATGGTAGTGATCAAGGCAACAATGAGCCTGACACAATCAACAACCCAGTGATACCCCCCTATTATGATGAGCCGGAGAGTCTTTAATCAAATGCAGAGGGCAGCTCGTTACAATAGAGAAGAAAGGAGGGAAGACCAAGATGATTATGCATATCCACCCCCTCCTCAACAACAATATGCAGCTCCTCAACAACAACAACAACAACAACAACATTATGCACCTCATCCTCAACAGAGAAGGAACAGGCCACCTACACTTAGAGAGCTGTCAGCCCCAACCTTCAACAACCAACCATGGTGTATAAACAATAATCAAGATGAAGATGACTTTGAAGTGAAACTGCAGTTATCCACCATCTTCCCAAATTTGGAGGGCTTCCAGGAGAAGTTGCATCGAGGCACTTGCAGGAATTCAATGGGATATGTCGGACTTTAAGGCCATATGCTGCCACCGAAGAGAGGTTCAATTTAAAAGTGTTTCCATTAAGTTTGACTGACCTTGCAAAAACTTGGTTTCTCTCTTTGCCCTCAGGAAGTATCAGATCATGGGAGCAAATGCAAAGGAAATTTCTCGACAAGTATTATCCCCCTGCCAAGGCTGCCCAAGTAAGGAGGGAACTGTCCGACATTAAACAAGGCCCAAGTGAGTCAATGTATGAATATTTGGAAAGATTCAGAGCCTTAGAACACAGCTGTTGCAACTTGAATATGAGAGAGGAGATGCTTGTGGAATATCTGTTGGATGGATTGAGGCCCTTAGAGAGGATGCTTTTGGATGCAGCAGCTGGAGGAACTGTTTTGAATCTAACACCTGCTGAGGTGCGAGAGTTAATCAATGAAAACGCCGAGAGTGCCCGATTCAGAGATGATTCCAGTAGGAGAGACGATACCGGGAGAACAAGGAATGTCTCACAAATGGATTCCAATGCAAATCACATGGCCACTGAAATTAAAGAGCTCAAGCAAATGGTGCAGAAGCTGATGGTTGGACAAGTAAGTGAAGTTAAAGCTTGTGGACTTTGTAGAGCTGCGAGCCACAAAATCGATGAATGTCCCAGCCTACATGAGGAAGAGGCAGCTGATGTCAATGCTATGGGAGGATTCCAGCAATTCAACAATAGGCAACCACCAAGGCAATTTGGACTAGCAGCCAACGGTTTCAGTTGGAGAAATGAAGGAGGATTCAATCAAGGACTAAATCAGAATCAGAACCAAGGACAAGGACAAGCCTACCGCCCACCATTTCACCAACAAGAGAGATACAATGGAAGTGGAAATGGCAATTCTTATGGGCAACAACAAAGGCGCAATTACAACCAAGCTGGCCCGAGCAATGCGAATCAAGGGAAATCAGTAGAAGAAGTCATAAAGGAGATGGCGATGACTATGCAGAATAATCAGGCCAAGACCGACAGCACCCTAGCCGAGTTGACAAAGCAAATGTCCCAATTGGCGGCTACCGTGTCCGAATTGAAGAATGACAAGGACAAAGGAAAGCTTCCCTCACAAACAATACCCAACCCAAGAGGAAATGTCAATGCGATTACCTTGAGAAGCGGCAAGAAAATTGCAGAAGAGGCGAGACGGGAAACCGAAACAGAAAGTAGAGCGCCCCAGGAGAACATTAGCACGACGCGCAGACCCTTAATGTCTTCAGCTGGCGCGCCAATAATGTCTTCATCTGGAGCGCGACCTTCTGCCTCAAGTTCTGAATTTGGCCAAACTAACCCTCCCCTTCCATTTCCCATGCAGATTTCCAAGGCAAAGAGGAGCCCAGCAATGGATCAAGAGCTTCTAGCGCTTTTCAGCAAAGTGGAGATCACAATCCCCCTCCTCGACGCAATCAAACAAATTCCAAAGTATGCAAAGTTCCTGAAAGATTTGTGCACCACTCGTAGAGGAGGAATCAGACCAGAGCAAGTGAGCTTCAAGCCAAACATCTCAGCCATTCTTCAAGGCAAGGTTGCACAAAAGTGCAAAGACCCAGGTACCTTTACAATATCTTGTATTATCAATAAGGTTCGGGTGGATAATTGCATGCTAGATTTGGGTGCTTCTATCAATGTGTTACCTTATTCATTGTACCAAGTGTTGCAAATTGGCCCTCTTAGACACACTGACTTGATTATTCAGTTGGCTGACAGATCATGTACCAAGCCTGAAGGTATAGTAGTCGATGTGTTAGTGCATGTAGGCAACCTTGTATTCCTTGCAGATTTCTATATGATGAAGATGGAAGGTGAGGTAGATGCCTCTCAAGTCTTACTAGGGAGACCCTTTATGGTGACTGCACGAACAAAGATTGATACACATACTGGTGATCTTTCTATGGAGGTAGATGGGGAAGTAATCAAATTCAATATTTATCACTCTATGCGATTCCCACCTGACCTTGCAGGAACACATGCCTTGGATACTATTGAGGATGCAGCATTGATGAGATATGGAGAGGATATATCAGAGCTGAACATTGAAGAAATTGGTGATGGGCAGTGCACCTATGATGCTGCCAGGTATGAGGTTAATGCGATTAAATTGTGCAGCGAAACAAAACTTGTCCCATCTATTGTGCAGGCCCCTGAGATTCAATTGAAACCTCTACCGGAGCACTTGAAGTATATTTTTCTAGGAGATGGTGAGACGCTGCCAGTCATCATTAAGAGTGGGCTAGAAAGCGATCAAGAGATCAAATTGGCGCGCGTGCTAAAGGAGCGCAAAACAGCCATAGGTTGGACTTTGGCTGACATTCAAGGAAGCAACCCAGCAATTTGCATGCATCGAATCCTTCTAGAGGAGGGAGCGAAACCAGTGAGACAACCTCAAAGACGTTTGAATCCGATCATGATGGAGGTTGTACAAAAAGAAGTGCAAAAGCTCCTTGATGCCGGTATCATCTACCCAATTTCGGACAGTCAATGGGTAAGCCCGGTGCATGTAGTGCCCAAGAAAACCGGGATGACGGTAGAGATGAATGACAAGGGAGAGCTGGTGCCTAAGAGAGTGCAGAATGGCTGGAGGATGTGCATTGATTATAGACAACTTAATGCAGCCACACGCAAGGACCATTTTCCCCTTCCATTCATCAATCAAATGTTGGATAGACTTGCAGGTAAACCATCCTTCTGTTTTCTTGATGGATTTTCAGGTTATAACCAGATTCCCATTGCGGCTGAGGATCAAGAAAAGACGACATTCACCTGCCCCTTCGGTACATTTGCATTCAGACGCATGTCCTTCGGATTGTGTAATGCACCAAGTACCTTCCAGCGTGTAGTTATGAGCATATTTTCAGATTTATTGACTGATTGTGTTGAAGTATTTATGGATGATTTTACTGTTTATGGAAATACTTTTGATGAATGCTTGCACAATTTAGATAGAGTGCTCACACGTTGCATTGATATGAACTTGGTGCTTAACTATGAGAAATGTCATTTCATGGTCACACACGGCATTATTCTAGGACATATTGTTTCTGAGAAAGGCATTCAAGTAGATAGAGCAAAAATTGATATCATTGGTGGATTGCCTTTTCCTACTGACCCGCGTGCTATCAAGTCTTTCCTAGGACATGCAGGTTTCTATCGCAGGTTCGTTAAAGACTTTTCGAAGATTGCCCTACCATTGTCGCGGCTGCTGCAAAAAGATGTCCCATTCGAGTTTGATGATCAATGCAAGAGAGCTTTTGAAGAGCTCCGGGCAGCCTTGACCAGCGCCCCAATTCTGCAAGCTCCAGATTGGACACAGCCTTTTGAGATCATGTGTGATGCCAGCGACTATGCTGTGGGCACGGTGCTTGGACAGCGGAGTGAGAAGAAACCAGTGGTCGTCCATTATGCGTCTAGGACTTTAGACGTCGCTCAGAGAAATTATTCCACCACTGAAAAGGAGTTTTTAGCAGTTGTCTTTGCACTTGAAAAATTTCGCTCTTATATACTTGGCTCTAAAGTTGTTGTGTTTTCTGATCATGCAGCCATTCGGTACTTAATGACAAAGAAAGAGTGCAAACCGCGGCTGATTAGATGGATCCTCCTTCTTCAGGAGTTTGACGTGGAGATCAAGGACAAGAAGGGGATTGAAAACACAATGGCTGACCACTTGAGCAGATTGGTGCGAGAAGAAGAGGCGCTGCCCATAGTTGAGACATTTCCCGATGAGCACTTATTCGCTATCAGTGACAAAGCACCATGGTATGGTAACATTGTTAACTACCTGGTGGCAGGTAAATTTCCTCCATCCTTCAGTAGAGCTCAAAGATCAAAACTCAAGCATGATTCTAAGTATTACATTCGGTATGACCCTTGTTTGTGGAAGATAGGGGCTGATCAAATTGTTAGACATTGTGTGCCCGATGTTGAGATCCCATCTGTTCTTTCTTTTTGTCATGATCATGCTTGCGGTGGACATTTTGGTCCTAAGAGGACTGCTAGGAAATTGCTTGATAGTGGATTCTTTTGGCCCCATTTATTTAGAGATGCGCATAACCATTGTAAGAATTGTGATAGGTGCCAAAGAGTAGGGAACATTTCAGCTAGGAATCAAATGCCCCAAACTCCGATAGTTGTTGATGAGGTGTTTGACATTTGGGGCATAGACTTTATGGGACCTTTCCCTTCTTCTTTTGGTTACCTATATATATTGGTTGCAGTTGATTATGTTTCCAAGTGGGTAGAGGCTAAGGCCACTAGAGTTGATGATGGAAAAACAGTTGTGGACTTCTTGCGCACTAACATATTTTGCAGATATGGAGTCCCAAAAGCGGTGATAAGTGATCAAGGCTCACACTTTTGCAACAAATGGGTTGCGGCTGCCTTTAGACATTTTGGAGTGCATCACAGAGTTTCCACAGCCTACCATCCACAGACGAATGGCCAAGCTGAGATATCAAATCGGGAGATTAAGTCCATTCTGGAGAAAATGGTTAAGCCTTCAAGGAAGGATTGGTCCACGCGATTAGATGAGGCATTGTGGGCGTACAGGACAGCCTACAAAACACCTATTGGGACCTCTCCTTTCAGACTCGTCTATGGCAAGGTTTCCACTTGCCGGTTGAGGTAGAGCACAAGGCCTATTGGGCAATTAAATCATGCAATTTTGATTTGGCTAGTGCAGGTGGTGAGAGAAGGCTACAACTGAATGAGCTGGAGGAGCTGCGTTTGGAGGCTTATGAGAGCCAATCAGATTATAAAGCGCGCACCAAGCTTTACCATGACAAGTTTATTCTGAGACGCTCATTCGACATTGGGCAGAAGGTACTATTGTTTTCATCTAGACTTAAACTTATGCCTGGCAAGTTGCGTTCTCGTTGGACAGGTCCATACACTATTGTCAAAGTTTTCAATCATGGAGCTCTTGAGCTTGAGAAGCCAAGTACCGGCGAGAGGTTTGTGGTGAATGGGCAGCGTGTCAAGCATTATCATGGAGAAGCAATCCCAGCTGATGAAGAGTTTCAATTGGCCGAACCGGCATGTGCTTGAAATGGGAGGTATCGTCGAGCCAAAGACGTTAAACAAAGGCGCTTGCGGGAGGCAACCCGGTGTTTTATTTTAGAGTTTTAATGTGAGTCTATTTAGTGTATAAGAGAGTCATGCATGTTAGAAGTCATTAGAGTCTTAGTTGTTTGAATAGCAATCTTTTGAGTTTTCCATCTCAGTGAGTTAAGCGCCTCCAGGCAACATTACGCTACGCTCCAGCTTCACACTTTAGTAACTTAATGTCTTCTTGGGGCGCTCAATTTAATGTCTTCTTGGGGCGCAATTCTTTCTGACTTTTTTTTATCTTCACTAGTTTAGCCATGTTAGTAGCTTAATTCTTGTGTGAAACTTGCATGAGCTTTCTTTCCTTACCCTAGATTATACCATGAGGACACGGTTCGATTCAATTGTGGGGTGGGAAGTTAGTATGCATCCTATGTTGATCATGTGTGCCTTTGTTAGCTTGCATTAGTTAGTAGTAGAGCACGTTAGTTTTTTTTTTTTATGAGTTGCTGAGTTTGTGAGCATTTGCTGCCATGTTTATGAGGATTATGCTACTGAGTTGCTGCTGGATTAATGAGATGACACATTGTGCTATGATGTAAATGCTGATTTTATGAGATGATGCCTTCTCTTTGAAGTTTTGATATGTATGCTTTCCATGAATTCCAAAATATTGTGATGCTTGCGCTTTAATGTTATATGTTCTTTTGAGCTGAGATATTTCAGGATGTGGAGTTGATAGAAATGTCCTAGAGGGACTTGGCATTCATTTGGAGGTTCAAAGGATTAGTCGCGTAGCGCACTGTATTTGTGGAGGTTGGTGCTTCGAGTTATGAGGGGCGACATTGACTCCATCATTGCAGTGTTATGCAGTGGTGGGAAGGGAAAACAAACCGTCCTATCTCTAGTCCGAGTAACCGGGAATGGGTGGGTAACCCCTATCCTGCCTCGCGCTGAAAGGGTAATGATGAGAAAGAACGGGACGCGTTCCTTACGCTGCCATTCGAAGGCTATGATTGGAACGGTTCAAATTAGAGAGCAAAGCTCAAAAAGGACAAGAAGCAAACATTTCACATTGGAAGCTCGTAAAAGAAAAATCATATTTACAAGAAGTGAAAGAAAAGCAATCGAAAAAAAAGAGCAAAGTCCAAAAGCAAGAAATATGTCCTACAACAAAAGAAGAAAAGGTTGATCCTCTCATAACTCGGATTCATCACGTGCCAAAGAAAGCAAATTCAGTTGTATGCGCGTGGCTATGAAGTTGAACCAAAGAGTGGAGTTAGGAGTCTAAAAAGGACTAACTCCTAGTCCTCCATTAAATCCCATCTCAAGCTTAAAGGTAACATGTATCATTCTAGTTCTTGTTGATCATTATTTGAGAATGATTGTGAGCATGTATTGATTGACTGATTAGGGACGACTTCTCGAGTAATTTCAATGTTTATATCATGACATGATAGGAATGATTTGAGTGCTTGCGTATCTTGTTGTTGTTCAGGGGCGAACAAGAATAAGTGTGGGGTAGTTTGATGGAGCGTATTTATACGCTCCATTGAGTTGTTTATTCCCATAATTTTATTACACTTTGTGTGAATCGATTACTCTTTTGTAGTGTTTTCGTATCGCAGGAATGTTCAAGATCGCATTGGAATTTATTGCATATTCGAAGCATTCATCCAAGATCAAGAAGTCAACAGCGGTCAAAGTCAACTCTGCTGGTTCAATTAGAAATTAGAAGTGGTTCAATGTGGTTCATTCTGGTTCAACCCAAACCCAAAAACCCTAAACCAAAGACATGAACAAAAGAGGAAGAAAAAAAAACATCTCACTTGAACACACTTCATTTGGGACAGCAGCACTATTCACGCGGAGCTACAGTGAAGCTGCTGGAGCTGGATCTGGAAGTCGCCGGAAAACACTATTCACGGCCGGAAAACACTATTCACTCAGATTTGTTTTAGTTCAGCTTTTGTTCTCTAACTTATTGTAGTGTAATGAACTCATCTTTATTGTATTTCATGGATAATATGAGTAGCTAAATCCTAATTTCAGTTTGGGGTTTATAATGCAACATTTGGTTTGAGGTCAATGAATGCATGATTCGAGCTATTGATTTGCTGCCCTTGTATGAGTGAATGAATGCTTTGATTGTCAGTTTAGTGCAGCTTAGCGGTGAGCTATATTGATGTCAATTGTGTTATACTTGATTGGATTGCATTGTTGGGGAGAACCTAGCGGTAGAACCGATTTTGTGGTGTTGGTTGAGTAACTGTTGCACTTGTTCGAAAACCTAGCGGTTAAGAATAGGTAGAATTTGATTGTCGACATATCTTTAGCGGGAATGTTGAACTGAGGCATAATTCATTAGCTTATTCATGTATTCGATCGGTGATAACTAGTTGCATTGTACTCCCCGAACTGATTTTCTCTGAATTGATATTCTTAGTTTGTTCCTTTTTCTGTGACTTTCATTAGAACTCTAACCTACTTGCTCTCTTTGGGTTCGACCCTGCTTACCGCTTGCTAGTGTGTTTACAGGATTTATAAATTCAAATTTGAGGTGCACGACGACGCGCTGTCAGCGGTCAAGTGGAGATTGTCAGATTATTATGATTAATCTAATTTGGACCGAACGTGTAATTAGATAATTGTATATATGCTATCATTGAGATAAGCTTGAATAACGTGATCCAATTCTTTTAGAAGCTTATCATGTATAAGTTTAGTCGTGGAATATATTGTGTAGATACCTAGAGATAATTATAGAAATCTTTTGAGAGCGGAATCCATGATTATCTCAATTACATCTTCTCATGTAGAAGATATAAATATGGGTTATGATCCCCGGTCTATCATATCGTTATCCAGTTTCTTACTCTCAAAGAAACTGACCGAAGAGACATACGGTTAGACTGGAAGCACCAACCCAAGCTTTTGTACTGCAGGTAACTTTCAGTCAATGGATTCAGGTATGTTTTATTTTACAGTAATCAGGTATGCTAATTATTATGGTATGGGTTTGATCCTGTTAAATTCGTTTCCGTTGTATGATTTTGATCCAATAATTACTCGTTCCACTATTTCAAGAAGAAATGTTGTAATGTTTGATCGTTATTTGGAGGATACTCTTTTTTAAAGACATGATTCAGGATTTGTATGCTCTTGTTTCCGTTTTTGGGATTGATTTTATTTTTTGTAAAGGTCAAGCAAGTTTGAGTAAAAGCTCATTCGAAAATCAAGAACTTGGTGAAATGATTATGTTGACTTGGATGCATTTGAAAAGATATATGAAGAAGTAGACGACAATTTGGATAAACCAGATAAATTTTGAAGTAGGGGGATAATGATATACAAACATTAAGAACATCGACTTCTCTCGAGCAAGTGGATGAATTAATTACGAATGATATTTTATGGGGTTTCTTGCATTTAGTGATGCGTCTTATTGGATGAATAATATGATGAAGAACAACATATTGAAATGAACTTACTTCATAGAGGAATAATCTTTGGATCAAAGAAGGTTGTGACAAACGTTTGTCAAAAGGTTGAATATGATAGATACAAGTTAGATAAAAAATAGGCTTATGCTACATTGGCGCGATGAGAAGGAGAAATGTGTGTGGCACATTAGAGCAATGATGAAAAAAATACAGCTTTGTGCGAAATCATCTAATAAAAAGAAGCTCAATAAAGCTAAGTGATATTTTCCTAAAGACAACACTCATTTCATTAAGTTTTCATTACTAGCAAATCAGGAACATAATTCAAGTGAAATTGAAACTTTCACTAAGACCCATCAAACAACTAATTAATAAAAAAAATTATGAATGACATTCCATTTGTAAAGGCTTGGAAATTAAAAAAAAAAAAAAGGCTCTAGATTATTCATTTCGTGACCGAAGGAAACATGGCCCTATTAATGCATTTATATTGCAGTATTCCAATCCAGATAGTATTCGTTTTGTAAAAGCTTTTGTCCACAATCGCCTAGTTCTTTGTATAGGAAATAATCACATTATTCCTCTTTCATATTCGATAGCTGAGGGCGAGAACAATGAAAGTTGGCCTTAGTTTATAGCTTATATCAGGGTGGTCATCACATATAATAAGAGATTTGCCTGCTTTCTGATATGCATATCGGAATCTTGTAAGCAAAGAGTGACCCAAACTGGCCGCCGCCTAAAGCTTATCATCTCGTGTGTTCACGTCAATTTACAAGTAATTTTAATATGAGATTGAAAAGTAAGTAGCTGAAATATTACCTTGCATATGTTGCACATATAATTAGAAAAAGGAATTCACACGCCTATCCTCAGATGGTTGGATGAGCTTAGCCCAAATAATGGGCAATGTCACATGAGGAAATGGGTAGAAGATAGAATTCAATGAGCACACATGAGTCCTTTCACAGACTTAGATTTTACCTACTAAGTCGTGTGGCGCTTAGCTAGAACTTTCACCCGACTAGCTAAGAAAGCCTTCCCCTAAAGCCGCTTGATGCGCTAAGGCAGCAAGAGAACTTGAAAGCTAGAGACCAAGAGAGTTTGAGAGAATGATTTGTATTTCTGAGGTGGTTTGGAGCAAATGACTCCTCCCCTATTTATACAATTACATCTCCTCAACGGATGGCTAGGATCATTTCGATCCAACGACTACAATTACAAGTCTAGAAAGTTCCTACCAAAATAACTAGATATTTACACGTGAAGGATTCTTCTCCAAGCTTCCAAGATCTTCTATGAGGTTCCACATCCGGAACTTGGGTTGGATCCTCCTCTTCTTTGGGCTAGTCTATATGGGCTAGCTTTTGGGCTAAGTGATGGGTTAAGTCACTTAGTCCAATTCCTTTGTCATGGCCCGACACAACCCCATTTTATATGTCCAAAACAAACGGGACGTGAAATCCTCCCCCACCTAATCCATCGACGTCCTCGTCGAGGCTTCCTCGAACTTCCGGATTTTATCTTTGAACTGCCAAAGAGACTCGACGGGTTCCCAACTCGCCTCACTTGCTGGTAGGCCTCTCCAAAAGACTAAGTAATGTGTGCTCGAAGGATGACTTGGACGCCTTTGTACTCTCTTCGATTCGATGTAGTCTACCTCCTTGTCGTATGAAGTGAGGATGGATGGGGGTGCTCGTGATGACTCTCCTCTAGAAGGATCCTCCTCATCTTCATCATATGGCTTTAGGAAACTGACGTGGAAGACGGGGTGGATCTTCTTCAAAGTTGGCGGCAGCTCTACCCGATAAGAAGCCTTTCCGACCTTTTGTGTGATGGGGTAGGGTCCTTCATACCGCCTCATGAGACCTTTATGGAGAATACCTCGCCTTCTTTGCTGATCAAGGTTGAGCTTGATGAATACTTGGTCTCGTACAAGAAACTCTACATGTCTCTGCTTCTTATCTGCCTACTTCTTCATCGTCTTTTATGCCTTGTACAAGTATGATCGCGCAATGTCGACTTGTTCATGCCATGACTTTACCTCTTTGAATGCCGCCGGACTTCGCGCCATGTACTTGGACACTAAACCTTGAGGTGTGAGTGGTGCGCTGACCCTCTCCGTTTGCCCATCAGCTTGCGGTGGAAGTGTAACTCCGACCCCATGAGTTTAAAGAGCTTTGTCCAAAACTTCCTCTTGAAGCGAGGGTCACGGTCACTTACTATGTTCCGAGGCAACCCCCACAATTTCACCACGTTCTTGAAGAACAAGTGGGCTGCCTCATCAGACGTGCAATCCCAAGGGGCGGGTATGAATGTTTCATACTTCGAGAACCTGTCGACCACTACCATGATGCTCCCAAATCCGTTAGATTTTGGTAAAGCGCTGATGAAGTGCATACTAACGCTTTCCCTAGGTCGACTAGGTATCGGCAGTGGCTCCAAAAGACCCCCGGATGCTTGGTTCTCTAACTTATCTTGCTGGCACACAAGGCAAGTCTTTACGTATAGCTCGATCTCGTCTCTCATGTTCGGCCAATAATAATGCACTTCAATCAGGGCTTGAGTTTGTCTTTGACCTGGATGGCCTGCCATCTTCGTGTCGTGACATTCCCGAATGATATCACGCCTAAGCCCTTCACATTTCGGCACATAGATCCTCCGACCTTTTGTGTAAAGTAGGCCATCATTTTCCCAAAAGCGCTTAGTCTTCCCTTCCTTGGCCATCTCCACCAACATCTTAGTGATAGGATGGCACGTAAGTCCATTTTTAATGGTCTCCAAAATTTCTCCTTGGACTTGTGAAATTGCCGCAAGATCCGCCTTGCAACTAAGTGCATCCGCGACGACATTTACTTTTCCCGGCTTGTACTCGAACACCATGTCGAACTCCGCTAAGAAGTCTTGCCACCTTGATTGCTTTGGACTTAGCTTTTTCTGGGTGTTGAAGTACATCGTCGGCACATTGTCCGTCTTTAGCACGAACCTCGACCCGAGCAAATAGTGTCTCTAAACCAGCAAGCAATGGACTACGGCCGTCATTTCTTTCTCTTGAACTGTATAGCGGCGCTCTATCTCATTGAGTTTTCGACTCTTGAAGGCAATCGGATGACCTTCTTGTACAAGCACTCCCTCGATGGCAAAGTTGGATGCGTCTGTGTGGAATTCGTAGGGCTTAGTGCAATCCGGTAGAGCCAGCACCGGTTCCCTTGTGATGGCATCCTTCAACCCTTGGAACGCCTCTTCACACTTTGCCTTCCACTTCCAAGCCTTGCCCTTCTTCAACAAGTCTGTCAATGGCGCGGCTATTGTTGAATATCCTTGGATGAATCTCCGATGGTAATTCACCAACCCAAGGAAAGATCGCAACTTGGTAACAATCCTCGATGGACTTCACCTTGGACTTGTCCATCATAAGATTCCCTCCCTTGATGACATGCCCCAAGAATTGTACGTTTTGTCTCACAAATGGACATTTCTCCCTTTTGTCTTACAGCTCGTTCTCCCGAAGTATTTGGAAGACGGTCCTTAAGTGTTCGACGTGCTCCTCCAGCATGCTACTATAGATGACGATGTCATCTAAGTACACCACCACGAACCAGTCCAAGTATGGATGGAAGATCTTGTTCATCAAGGTGTAAAATGTTGTGGGGGCTTTAGTCAACCCAACAGGCATGGCTAGGAACTCGTAGGCTCCATAGCGGGCCACACAAGCGGTTTTCGGCTCATCCCCTTCGGCAATCCTTACTTGGTAATATCCCGACAGAAGATCGAGTTTTGAGAAATAACTTGCATGCCCTAGCTGGTCGAATAAGTCAGCTTATAAGAGGAATGGGATACTTGTTCTTGATGGTTACATTGTTTAGCGCCCGGTAGTCAATACAAAGTCGTAGAGATCCATCGTGCTTCTTTTGGAACAGTACTGGTGTGCCATATAGGGCTTTCGAGGGTTGGATGTACCCCGCATCTAACAACTCCTTGAGTTGTCTCCCCAACTCTTCCAACTCCGGCGGAGACATTCGGTAGGGCGCCTTCACTGGTGGCGGCTCCAACTCTATGCGATGGTCGACTTCCCTTCTTGGTGGTAGCCTTTTGGGTAACTCGGGTGGCATGACATCTTTGAATTCCCCCAACTCCTTCTCGATCTTGGATGGTATCTCTCCTTCTTCCTGTTTGGGTTCTTCGTCCACCTTTATTGATGCTAGCCATGTTGATTGTCCCTCCTTTAGACCATGCTCGACTTGCGTTGCTGACAGGCACACGAAATCCAAGTTCGCCTTGATCGTTGTAGATACCATGAGCGGACCTCCCTCCATGATCAGCATAGAGTTTTTCTTCGGCCAAGCTAGCACATCGAATTGGCGCAAGAATTCCATCCCCAAAACACATTTGAAATCATCCATGGGAGCGATCGAGAAGTTAACTTTACCTCGCCATTGGCCCCAAACTTTGGCTTTTCCCCCTTTGGCTCATGCGCTCCCCCACCTTTGACGAAGTTCTTCTTGGCTTTTGGCTTCGAAGATGATTCTCCCCTTGTGTATTCCGTCAAAGTGTCCGCGATGGTCATGGCAGTCGCAGAGTCCCTTATGTCCCGCCTTTCCAACTCCATTCTCGCCCATGGCTTGAGCCCGTCCATGAAGTTGAAGAACAGTTCCGCTTCGTTAACGTCAGGGAGTTGAAGCATTAGGGCCGAGAACTCCCTCACATAGTCTTGAAGCAATGACCCATGCTTCAACTCCTTGAGTTTCTTGCGCGCTTCATGGTTAGCATTCGCGGGATAGAATTGCTTCTTGAGTTCCACGACGGAATGCTCCTCAAGTGTTGATCATGCTTTTTGTATCTCATGAAATTTTCTACGCAACCAGGTAGTTGCAAGATCAACTAGATAGAGGGACGCGGTGCTTACTTAGAAGCGTCATCCAATTGGATGGCTTCGAAGTAGCGCTCCATATGCCAAAGGAAGTTGTCAATTTACTCTGCATTTTGTGATCCCTTGAACTCCTTGGGTTTTGACACATCCTGGACCCTCGGAACATCCCGTGTGAAAGGGACCACTTCCCTAGTTCTCCCAGCTCTCCGCAGCTTCACCAACTCCAAGTTGGTCTTCTCTAAAGAAGACTGTAACTTCTGGACTTGAGTAACCAAGGCGTCTACCCTTACCTGGTACTCCTCCTTCTCACCACGCCATGCTTCGAGGACGGTGTTGATGTGTTGGAATAACTTGGCTTGTAGGTCCTCCCCCAAGGATCCTACTTGACTTTGGAGGGCTCCCACCTTGTCTTTCAAAGTCTTGACGTGACCGTCGCATATCTCAATGCGATCCGACACTTCCCCAATGCCAAGCTCCAACTTAGCAAACTGCTTCTCATTCGTCGAGACGGAATGATCCCTTGATGGTTTCGTCTTCTTGGAATCATTCTCGGTATTCCTCCCTCGAGTATCCGTGATGGAAGCCATGATATCAAACCTTGCTCTTGATACCACTTGTCATGAACTTAGATTTTACCCACTAAGTCGGGCGGCGCTTAGCTAAGACTTTCACTCGACTAGCTAAGAAAGCCTTCCTCAAAAGTTGCTTGATGCGCTACGGCAGAAAGAGAACTTGAAAGCTAGAGAGCAAGAGAGTTTGAGAGAATGATTTGTATTTCTAAGGTGGTTTGGAGCAAATGACTCATCCCCTATTTATACACATACACCTCCTCAACGGATGGCTAGGATCGTTTCGATCCAACGGCTACAATTACAAGTCTAGAAAGTTCCTACCAAAATATCTAGATATTTACATGTGAAGGATTCTTCTCCAAGTTTCCAAGATCTTCTATGAGGTTCCACACTCTTCCGGAACTTGGGTTGGATCCTCCACTTCTTTGGGCTAGTCTACGTGGGCTAGCCTATGAGCTAAGTGATGGGTTAAGTCACTTGGTCCAATTCCGTTGTCATGACCCGACACAACCCTATTTTATGAGCCCAAAATAAACGGGTCGTGACAGTCCGAGCTCTTTACAATAATTTTAAATGAGGGAGTGACTTACCAATTACGACTATAAATCTTTATACCATCAACAACAAAAAACTATTCACAAGAGCAACACAAGTATATTTTGGAAGCTTTTTCTAAAATAGAGACTTCCAGTCATGAGGTTAAAATGTTTGACTAACGAAAATGAGTTGCTATAGTTATGACCACACAAGGAGTTGATATTATTTGTCAAAATTTTACTAATGGGAAGTGGAACGCATTCCAATAGTCTTATAATCATGTGTTAGACGTATGCATGAGAGAGCATATGCAAGTCAATGCATGTGCGGCTTCAGAGTACTACATGACAACGTATACTACATGTGCAGTCCTAAATAAAATTCTATTGTAGATATGACATATTGGAACTCACATAACGGTTTGCGCATGTGCTTAATATTCGTTTCAAGAGAATAGAGAAAAAGAGACAACCCACGAGGAGGAGGCACAACAAATGAATAAAAGATGCCCTAGAACTAGTGAGCTTGGATCACATAGTGCAACAATCTCCAAAAGTGCGCAGGTGGTGAAATACTTCTTGTGACACCGAGTAAGGCACAGTAAAAACATGTGACGTGCCTACTCTGTCACGAAGGATTACTGTTGGAAGGACGAGTATATAGATGGATTGCCAAAGCTCCTCAAATATCTCTCTCACACTAGGAATTCATAAAACACCTAGCGAGAAGAACAACCTTCATACAATACTACCTGATCGTTTTAACGAAGAAAACAAAGGCCTATTTGATGAGCAGACAAATAACCTTACGTTTGTCTGTATTTTCACTTTACTTCTTGTTTGTTCCGTTATTTTATAAAGTCATTTGATGTTTTCTTTGTCCATTTCAGGTTGAAAATGCGTATTACACGATATGAAGTGGTCCGAAGAAGTTTCAGGTGAATTCTAGTCGAACGAGAGCAATCAAGCAAAAGGCAGATTTGATCCGCCCAGGCCAGTTTGATTCGTCCAGGCTGATTGACCTATTCATTTTTGAAGGCTCGCCGAGCACACGATTCTTATCCGATTGAGGCGTGCCTTATCTTGTTGGAAAGATAACTCAAAGGGCTACAACTTCATAGTTACATCAAAACGTAATTCAAAGGTTTGAAGGGTCAAAACATGCGAGATTATAGCACTGCAAAATTGATTCGCCCAAAGAAAAGTGATTCGCCCATGAAGAAATTGATTCGCCCAGCTTCATTACAGCACTGACATTATGATTCGGCCGAATCAAATTATGGGGCTGCACGAATCACTTGATTCGGGGAGAATTTGCTTGTAGATCAAATCTGGGCAGATTGACCTGTTCAACTTCGAAGGCTTTCCGAGGGCATGATTCTTATCTGATTGTGGCATGCGATTGCTTGTTGGAAAGATAATTCAAATATCTACAACTTTCTAGTTTACGTTAAGACGTGATTCGAATGTTTAACGGGTCAAACAAGCAAGTTTCTAACGCTGCAAAAGTGATCCGCCCAAGCAGTGGGCGAATCAAAAGTGATTCAGCCAAGGAGAAGGATTTCATCTCATGGACCGAGGTTTGACCGAATCAAATAAAGGGTTCACCGAATCAAAAGTGATTCGGCCAAGGGAAAGTGATTCGCCCAGCTCAGAAACAGCACTGAGACTTTGATTCGGACACTCTGTCTGAATCAACTCATTAATCCCTGCCCGAATCACTTTTGATTCGGGCACGACGGCTAAATATAAATAGGTTAAAGATGGGAAAAATTAGAGAGAGCCTTGGGGTGCCTCCGGCGCCTAGGGTTCCTCATTGGGACGAAACCCTAAATTGAAAACTTGAAGAATTGTCAAGGATTTGGAGAAGACACACGCAATTGTAGATTTTACATCAACCCTTTACTCATTCCCTACCTCTCTAGTACTCTACTTTTTTATTTTCCCTTGTTATACAACTTCATTATGTTTTGTGTCAAACTCACCATGAGTGAGTAATTGTTTAGTAGTAGGGATTCTTATGGATCCCTTAGGTTAGATTGTAATGCAAAACATGTAATTTTATTATGAATGAGGTTTTTGGATTCGAAATTCTTATGCTTGTTCTTCATGTTAATTTTATGCACACCAAGTGTTTGGCGAAATGCATGAATGAGTATAAATTGATAAAACCCCTAGGGATGGAATGAGAATTGAACCTAGATTGTTTAGAAGATCAAGCATGATTATTTTAGATAGCTTTTGTGCGCGAGAGTGACATTGGCAATCTCTTAGGCTAAGCATAGAGCGGACTTTAGTCAATAGACCGAGAGGTTGAGATTAAGAGACTTTTGTTCTATACGATTCAATAGAGCGAGAGTTTGAGAATTGTGTCACTTAAGTATCATTCCCATTCTAGAGAAGGAGCAAGAGTTGAATTTAGAATGTATGATACTTTAGCCTAGAATAATCAATCAAATTTACTCATGAATATATTTCTGTTTTGCATTGCTAATTGCATGACCTAGGGGTGAAGTAGGATTCCGACTACATTATCTTTATTACTTTTCTTCGAAACAAATTTGAACTTGTCTTTAGTAATCACTAGAGATACCTCGCATAGAGGTAAAACCCCCCCTTTTTATTTAGTAGACTTGCATTAGACATTACTAGCTAGCTTTAGACTAATCTAGGCTTTTCTCTTGGGTTCGACTCGAGATCACTCGGATTATTAATATTGTTTGAATACCGTGATTGGACTAGTATTTACACTACCACAATTACCACCACGTTCACTAGTTGAGCTTAAATTACTACCAAAATCAGTCATCAAGGAGAAAAGCTCAACACCGATCTAATCAATCTATTTGACATACTATTCAAGATTGATTGTTGCACATTAAAAAGGCACATGCATTGATATTGTTAAATATTTGGGAGAATATTGCTACCTCGAGAGAAGAATTATGGACTACAGAGAGGAATCTCTGATCTGAGGGAAGCTCAAAGTGCATTCACTAAAAGTGTAGGACGGTAGCTGACAAGTGTATTTTTAACCTTTTACAGTTGTCAAGTGTATGTTTTAGGGGTTGAGTTGCATCAAAAATAATTTATAAACCTTGTAAATCAAGGGTCGATCCAAGGAGCAAATGCGTGTGTATATTATGCAAGATAGTGTCTTCGTTTAGCTATTCTAATAAAGAAAAGTTGTAATTACCTAACTAAGTGATTCTAACGCAAAAACAAGATTATGCAAATAAAATCAATATTCTAGAATCAAACTTCATCCCTGCCTAACACACAAATCATGAAAATAATCCAAACAATTCAATTATAAAATTGAGTTATGATAATAACCTAATAAAATCAAACAAACCGCCCAATCACAGATCTTTGCCTGAATTAATCTAGATTGAGGAACGCCGCCCAATCACGGATTATCAACAATTTTGATTTATTAAACCCAGGATTTTCAGAAAAATAATATCAACTTTCATATCCATTCATGTAGTAACAGTATGGCTACCATGCTTCGATATCAATATTACTTAATCCGGTTAATTACCTCAGACCCAATCATTTTTTTGATTCTTAACCTAATTTCATTCTAATAAGAAAGCATCCTAATCAATGTCAGACGTGCAAGAACGGCAAATTAAAAGCAATTGAATTAAAGAATTCCATTAACATAATCGAAAGGTTTTATTAAGATCGTATGAATTGTTGAGTACAAGCATAAGATCCGTAAGATCCCAGAGCAAGACGACTACTCACTAATCATGGTGATAAAACCAAAATACATGTATAAAAGAGAATTAAAGAAGAAGAAAACGAAGGATAGAAGAAATCTTCTCTACGAAGCCGAGTCTCCTATCTTTAATCTTCTTGGAGTCTTGAGCCGTCTTTCGTCTCTTCAGAAATTAAGTTAAATCTTGCTTAGGTCTAGAATGTTTTTTACTGGGTTTTAGGTCCTTATATATACCAAAATTTTTTGGTCTGATTTTAGAAATCAATTTCGGACCTGTTAACAGTCAAACCGGGCCGGTTCAGTGTCAAACCGTCGATTCTTGTTTGAACAGGCCAGCTCATAAGGTAATGAAAATTCTTGTTTTTTGGCTGGTTCCAACCTGAACCGACGGTTCAGTGTCCAAACCGGAAATTAAGTTTATGAACCGGTGGTCGGGTCTTGAACCGGGCATTATTCACTCTGTACGACGATTCTGACTTTGCTTTCTTGTTTGAACCTATAAACCTTCGATTTCGGTCTTGATGTAAACTAGGAAGGTTAGCTTTCCAACAATATATGTCGCGTCTCAATTAGACAACGATCAAGCCCTCGGAAAGCCTTTGAAGACGAATAGGTCAATTTGCCCAAATTTGGTCTGGATTCATCTGAATGTTTGTGTTTTGCCTTATTTTGCTCCAAACGGACTACAAAGCCTCAATTTAATATAATTTTGAAATTATGCTACATTGCTGATGCGGAGTTATAGCTTCTACTTAAGCACTCTCTGTATCTTTCTGCGGAATTACTCTACTGAAGAATAAGAAAGACAAAGTGCGTTTGTTCACCCAGTTCGGCAACTTGCCTACGTATGGGGAGGATGCTCCGATTCTCAAGATTTCACTATAACAGTTTGAAGTACGAGGACTCACATCTTACTTCTCACTTAGCCCAAATC
The DNA here is from genome assembly GCA_963678935.1 of Umbilicus rupestris. Lineage (NCBI taxonomy): Eukaryota > Viridiplantae > Streptophyta > Magnoliopsida > Saxifragales > Crassulaceae > Umbilicus > Umbilicus rupestris. Next base: position 3,098,830 of record OY787615.1, on the reverse strand, counting down.
TAACACTCAGTCTAATCTCCTAGTCTAGCTAATCTGATCTGACACACAGACCTAGCCTATTCCATTACAAGATATAGCTCACGGAATGCTTTAGCACACTCTTCACCAGAGTTGATGTGTCTTCTGTCCACGACACTCCAAGCTCTCCTTCCAAGTAGTTGACGGCACGTCATTGTATGCGTCAAATTTATATTTATAATCTCCGATTAACACTTAGCAAGCGGTAAGCAGGGTCGAACTCACAAGAGAGCGATCAGTGATAAAGTTCTACGAACTAACGATTGTCACGATAAAAAGGGATTTGCAGGCAGAATGTTGTTGTCAAATTCAGAGAAAAGTCAGTTCAGGGATATGCATTGCAACTGGTAATCATCGATTGTAACATGCATCAACTAATAAACTACTGTTCCTAGTCTAACAATCCCGCTAGGGTAATGTCGACTCTAGTGTTCTACCTACTCTCAACCACTAAGTTCTCGAATAAGTTTAACAATTACTCGATTAATGACACCGATTAGGTTATACCCTAGGCTTTGCTAATAGGGAAGTCAATCCAATATCAAGCAATAGATATTAACTCAGCTAGAGTCGACATTACCCTAGCGGGATTGTTAGACTAGGAACAGTAGTTTACTAGTTGGTGCATGTTACAATCGATGATTATCAGTTGCAATGCATATCCCTGAACTGACTTTTCTCTGAATTTGACAACAACAAACATTCTTTCTACAACTCCCTTTTAGTGTGACATTTATTCGTAGAACTTCATCGCTGATTGCTCTCTCGTGGGTTCGACCCTGCTTACCGCTTGCTAAGTGTTAACAGGAGATTATAAATATAAGTTTGGCGCACATAATGACGTGCCGTCACCCATCCTTCAAATAATGTCTCAGCTTCAGATCTTCAGGGATTGCTTCAGCAGTCTCTGGCTCTTTGTTGTTGTTGTTTTGTTAGTCTTCAGATTGTGCTCCAGCCACTGATCTTCAGGGAGTGCTTCAATAGTCTCTTGTGCAGTTTTGTCAAGGATGTCATATCCTCAACAATCTCTCCCTTGGCATTTTGACAAAATTGAAACACAACTACAGCTAGACTACTGATCTAGAAACTCTGTAGCAACTAATAGTTTCGCTAGATAATTTTTCTAACTATTACACTTGAGTTTAGAGTTCCTCTCTCGTTCTTTTTCCTTCTTTTTTTTTTCCGGACACGTGTCTTCCCTTGAGTGGCCATTCTTTTCTGGAGACAACATTCAGAAGGTTACAACACCGACTCACTAGAGAGTGCTTCAACACTATGTTCAACCATCTTTTCTAGAAACAAAATATCTTTTGTTGTAAGCTTCCGTTCCTCAGTTCTTGCTTTAGTGGGGATATTAGCTAGCTATTTCTCAACCCAACGCTTTTGACGCGTGTTCCTTTTCACCTCCACCCAGCGCATTTGACACTTAATCTTCTCAAATGTACTTCTGTTTTTTGTGGCCGTTGAAGTCTGACATTTACTCCGTTTCTTTTTATGTCTCCTACTCTGAGTGACTGATTTTTTAACACTCCTGCACACTAACACGATAACCTCGGTTTACCTGCATCTGTGTACCATAGCATTCATACGTGCTAGGCGGATTCCTTGTTCTGACACTTAAGTCATTTGATCTTCTTTGAGTCTCCCTTTACACTGACAGAGTTGGACACTTTCTCTGAAGATGTCCTATTTGATCACTAGCGTAGCATCTCTTCTTTTTGATATGTGTTTCCAAGCATATGACTAATTTAGATAATGCTTCAGCACTCTCTTGTATTTCTTTTCTAGTACTCTCTCTGGATCAACAGTGACTGAATCCTTTTGGATACTTGCACTTTGATTGATCATTGTGGCTTTGACAAATGTAGTTATACATGTTCCTTCATCACCAGTGTATCTGAGACCTTCAGTCCCACCTCCATACCTTTGGTAAGCTAGAATCTCATCCAATATGGATGACTCTCCTTCGTTTTCTTTAGGTGTGATTTTCTGCTCACATACCTTGTCAACTGTCTCAGCATCATTTGATTGTTTCTTGAACAGAGAGGTAATGATGCTTTGAAGGTTGTCTCTTTCATCTTCCAGTTCTGAAACCCTTGACACTAGTTTTCTGTTGGCTTCAATGACTTCCTCACATTTTGTTGTATCAGTTTGAACTGTACAGCCACAGTTTCTACTGAATATTCCTCATCATCATGGTTGTCAGATTCAACAATCCCATAACTGTCTTTAATTGATCTGAATCAACATTAAGAAAAACAGTAGTCAGGGCTAGATTTCCTTTGAGACCAGTCTCCTCTTCACTGTCTTCATCGCTCCCGTTTGCTGTGAGAGACTTGTTGTTCTTTTTCTGGTAACTTGGACATTCACTATGTCTGTGTCCATATCCCTCGCACTCCCAGCACTAGATTCCTTTCTGTTTGTCTTTTCCTTCATCATTGTCTTTGTCAGCATCCTTGTTCTTTCTCTGAGAATTTTCTCCTCTTCGGTTTCTCCCCCTGGATGACTGGCCTGAGTATGAAGGTTTCTGGTCCATTCTCTTCATGAACTTACCAAGGTTTTTGACCACCAGGGACAATTATTGGCTGACATCATCTGAGACAACCTCTTTCTCTTTTGTCTCAGCTTTCAGTCCAAGGTCTTTCTCAGAGAGTGGTGAAGCAATCTCTGTAACTTTCATCTCAAACTAGCTCAGCGAACCAATCAACACCTCCAGCCTCATGTTCTTCACATCTTGGGCTTCCTCAATGGCTGTGACCTTCATATTAAATTTTGAAGTGAGTGATCGGAGTACCTTCCACACCATCTTCTCTTCATGTATTGGCTCCCCGAGAGCATAAGCCTCGTTTGATATGTCGCATAGTCTGGCATTAAACTCAGCAATGGTCTCTTCTTCCTGCCTCTTCAGACTTTCAAATCTCGAGGTGATCATCTGAAGTCTAGAGATCTTTACCTTGTCTATCCCCTCATGAGCAATTTCAAGAATTTCCCAAGCTTTTTTGGCGGTGTCACAATTGTAGATCAATCTGAAATTGATAGCAACCACAGCAGCAAATATAGCATTCAAAGCCTTAGAATTTTCTAATGCTGAGCTACCTCATAGTCAGTCCACTTATTTTCAGGTTGCTTGTGGGTGACTCCTGCACTGTTGATGGTCATTGGGGGGGACCATGCTGATATGACAGCCTTCCAGGCCCTTTCATCAATGGCTTTGATGAAAGTCTTCATTCGAGCCTTCCAATACCCATAGTTAACACCTTTGAGCAATGGAGGACGGTTGATGCTTTGCCCTTCTTTCATGGTGGCCATATGTATCAGCAATACTCTCCCGGATCACCCTTTATTTATTAAGCGAAAGGCTCTGATACCAATTAAAATTTTGCTACGTTGCGGATACGGAGTTATAGCTTCTGCTTAAGCATTGTCTGTATCTTTCTGCGGAATTACTCTACTGAAGAATAAGAAAGACACGTTGCGTTTGTTCGCCCAGTACGGCAACTAGCCTACGTCTGGGGAGGATGCTCCGATCCTCAAGATTTCACTATAACAGTTCAAAATACAAGGACTCACACCTCTACTTCTCACCTAGCCCAAATCTAGCGCTCAGTTTAATCTCCTAGACTAGCTCGCAAGCTGAACTCACATATTCTCTTCGTGCAGCCTACACTTTCACAGTAATAAATAGCTACGGACCTGACACACAGACCTAGCCTATTCCATTACAAGATATAGCTCACTGAATGCTTCAGCACACTCTTCACCAGAGTTGATGTGTCTTTCGTCCGCGACACTCCAAGCTCTCCTGTCGAGTAGTCGGATACTATGAGTTCTTCAAACTCAGTCTTAGCTCCCCCTTAATCAACGACTCCCTCTGTCACTATTGGGATTCGAACACTGCCTCGCAGCCCGCGACAGTCCATGTCCGCTGCTGAGCACCAAGCTCTAACTGTTCCTTCAACGAGCAGCGCTCCCGTTAAACTCAGAATCAGTCTTGAATCAAACTCCACGAGTTCTGATTCCTTTAGCACACCACACCAGTCTTCAACTCAAAGAATAACCCCTGCTATCGTGGTTTGATATATGTGTGTACCCTCTAGCTCCCTTCGGTTTTCTCTCGTGTGTTCTCTATTTTCTTGCTGCCCGCCTACCTTATCAAGCTATCAAGTACACCAGAAACGCCAATGATCATTATCAGAATCTTCTCCGAGATTCTACCAAGTTTGTTAAAGATTCCGTTGTTAAATTTGAACTCTTGGATCTTTATCTTCTTAGTCCACGTGATGTCGTTTGCTGAGCTCTTAATGTCATTTGCTGAGCTCTTGATGTCATTTGCTGAGCTCTTGATGACGTCTGCATACCTCTCTGAGCTTCCCCGATGCCAGCCGTATCACACTGGAGCCTTACTGTGCACTGCTTGGATTCTGCTCTAGCTCTGGATCATCACGGAGTGCTGAAGCAGACTCTATCTCTCGCCCATCCTTCAAATAGTGTCTCAGCTTCAGATCTTTAGGGTTTGCTTCAGCAGTCACTGGCTCTTTGTTGTTGTTGTTTTGTCAGTCTTCAGATTTGCTCCATGCACATTGAAATTTGCAGCGTCTCTGATAAACAGATTTGTGAACAAGCAGTTGCTACAGCACACTCTTGTTCACCCGAAAACTGTTTCAGCAGGAAAGAACAAGGACAAAGATTTGTTCACCCAGTTCGGCCAAATTGCCTACGTCTGGGGAGGACTCTTCTCAGTCCTCAATCCACTAATCTCAAGGTTTCCAAGTACACACGGTTACAAATCACGCAACCTATGCTACTCAACAACAAGTGGATCCACGTACACAATCACAACAGGCTCTGACTTGTGTCTGCACACCCTCTACTGATATCTATCTAGAATAGCTACTATCTCCTCGAAACTCAGCCTACTCTAAACAATACTCAGATTCTGCAGGGTTGCTATAGCATCTGCTGTAGCACACAGCTGATGCACAAACTGTCCGCGTCGCTCAGAAGCCTTCTACTAAGCCGTTCGAACGATTCCACGAGCGCTGCACACTCTGGAATACCCCCCTCACTCAGTGACCTCCTGCCACTAGCAAGAGCTGGCCTTCGATCGATTGCCCTAGTCCCTCCACTCGACAATCCATTCGCGGCCTTCCTTGATCCACCAACAAGCACTGCTGCTCTGAATTGGTCTCCCGATCAAGCTGTGATCAGACTCTGCAAGTCCTGATCACCCACTGTCTCAATCACCTCAGTTCTGCGCTCACGCTCTGCTCTCGGTGATAATCGAAGATTCGCCCGCACAGATTCACTCTCTCTTGAACTTCTGTGTAACTCTCGTGTTTTCTCTCTTAGCTTCGATCATCCTTCATTGCTCTGAAGAGTCTCCATTAAGAAGGTGCGCCCACTGCCATCATTATCAGGATTTAGCAATTCCCTTAGCAATATCAATATCTCCTAATTTTTAGGAGATTTGGTTTGATTTGAGATTCAAATCTCCCACAATCAAATCTCCTTCTCCAGCTAGGAAACTCCACTGGAATATTCTCTTCAGCAACTTAGAAGCTCTCCTGATGCTCTTAGATGAACTACCACACCTTCTTTCCAAAACCCATATTGCTGCTGCACGGACAGACGCTACAACTCTTCTGAACAAGCTCCTGCTATAGCTTTCTCCTGCTACAGCTGCTCCTTGTTCACTGGTCTTGTTCACAAAAGCTGAACTTCGGGTGTAGCAGCATCTTGTTCACTTGCTTGTTCACTTGTGCTGGTTTTGTCAAACACTGCCATACTGCAACATCACACCGATCTTCAAGGAGTGCTTCAGTAGTCTTTGTTTTGTGCAGTTTTGTCAAGGATGCCATATTCTCAACAAATTTAACTGAAATGAGAGTAGAGTTGTAAAAACAAGGGACTGACAAGGGTACAGTTAAGATTGGTGAAAGAGGTTGAAGTAGACAGCTCTGGAAATGATACAGAGGGAACTACCTTAGGGGGAGTGGACCAGACATATCACTCCCTAACTGTAGCAGTAGCAGCACCAATTGTGACATATGACACTGAGACAACCACTGACTCAGACCAGTGGAGAGTAAAGAAACCACTGATGAGATAGAAGAACAAAATGTTAATGTGATGACATCCAGCTAGGTAGATGAATTAGTGGTGACTATGATGAGTCATTAGAGGAAGTGTCAACAGACTTGCCATTGGATGTTCGAGGCCTAGCAACAAATATTTGACATGGAAGAGGAAGATGAAAGAGAGAAAGAGAAAGTTACAGTAAGTGTTGATGAGGAAGAAGCAGAGGACACAACACAAGAAGACCAGATTGAGACGAGCCAAGCTGATAAAGGGACTTCTAAATCCAAAAGAAAAGTGAGGGCAACGACTGAGGGGGAGTTCTCCAAAAGGCAGAAAACATCCAGCAATCAGCCAGGCGTAAAAAGGCTTGGAGTGTGGTTCGCCAGCATAAGTCTAGCTGAGAAATGGAAAGTTGTTCGGTCGAGAAAGCTAGTTCCAGAAAGGGTGTTGATTCACGACAAGTTTTCTTCCAAACACATGATAGCAATGTTCAAACGAACTGAAGTATACCAAACTCTCAAGAAGGCAAAGAAGTTCGATGAACAACTGGTTAGAGAAATCATTGCAAACCCGGCGGAGGATTATGGGGATGAGGAAAGTCCAAACTTTGAAACAGTCAGGGTAAGGGAGCCAACAGTGAAGATAACTCCAGGAATATTAAACCATTTTTTTTGAGATAGATGAGACTGCAATTATACCAGCGAAGGTTGAAGACAACGCTGATTGGGATCGGGTGGCATCTAACTTGACTGAAGTGCAAACAATTTGGGGAGTAACCAATACAGCGGCAGGGGAGCTGACTACCAAACATATTTTAATTCATGCAATCAGCCAAAAAAATAAAAAAAATAAAAAAGGGAAAGAAAGATGAGAAATTAAAAAAAACACGCGTCGATCGGATAAGCATCACGTGCTAGGAAAGCATTTGAATAGGAACGGGTCATTCTGCCAAGGGTGGCCGACTCACTTTTGCCTTTTGCTCATTTTTGCTCTCGATCTATCGGAATTCAACCAGATTTTCTTCGGACCACTTCATATCATGTAGTACGCATTTTCACCCTGAAATGGACAAAGAAAACATCAAATGACTTTATAAAATAACGGAACAAACAAGAAGTAAAGTAAAAATACGGACAAACATAAGGTTATTTGTCCACTCATCAAAACACCCCACACTTAAGTCTTGTTCGTCCCGAACAAGTATATGCACAAGTCAAGCGGAGAGTAAGATGCTAAATCATATATGACAATATCAAAGCATGTAGCAAAACTTACGCACATAAAACACATCCAACTCCTACTCATGTAACATATCAAAAAAATAACTAAACAAAGAAAATTAATCTACTCCTAACTCACTGTTATAGGAAGCACTGATGCATGTAGCATATGCATCAAGCCTTTAAACCCCTAGGCTATCCTAGTGGACGAAGTATAGTCTCGTGAGAGTTTTCAGAAAAGGAATACTCACAAATCTCACTTGCAATCATCCATAAGAGTTCAAAATCCAAATATAGTTTGCTAAGCAAGTAGTTCTTTATCAACCATCATTATAATAATAAAGTTGTGCAAATCATTCACTTCACGCAAACTCTAAGGATCATTCACTTCATTGCGACGATAAATATTCATAGAATCGATATCAAAACTAGCATTCGTCGAATTCAAATTACCGCTCAATTTCCTATGCAAGTAGTATGAAGAAAAGCGTCGCTTACACAAAAATTTTGTCGAGTCAATCGCATATGCTTGCAAGTCCATAAGCTCATGACAACAAACTCATTCTCAAATTTTAGACTATATGTCATAATCCGTAAGAGAAGAGGAGTTTCGACATTGAAAATTTTAAAATTCACTCGTACAAATCTTGATGCTTAAGTAATAAATTACGAGGGTCATACCTTAGACACTTCCTAAAAGTGAAATGCAAATGCCTTACTCACACACATGCACACGAATTTGCGGAATAGGCACAAAGTCAAGAATTAAGTGTGTTTAATATATTTTTTTCTTGCGTTTATACAAATGCTTTCAAGGGGGAACTTACCTTTCTAACCCTCGGCATTTGTAAAACTTTTCCTTGACTAAAAAAACAAACAAATAATTTTTTTGTATTTATACAAATGCTTTCAAGGGGGAACTTACCTTCCTAACCTTCGGCATTTGTAAAACCTTAAAAATATAATTTTTTCTTTCTTGCGCCTTTTCGCAAACACTTTATTTGACCCCACACTTAATACTTGACAATGTGACTAAGTGAGATATAATGGAGCATGAAGTGTGAGCTAAACAAATGCAAAGGCTAAATAGGAATGCTAAAGTCACCTAAAAGCAAACAAGAACAAGTATGAGGTTTTTTAATGAAAACTATTTTTATTTTATTTTTGTGCTCGCTAGACTTAACTTCATTCTTCATGCACGGAAAGAGCTCAAAAATAAATCGAACTAAGCTAGTTAAAAACGCCGAATCATGTGAATAAAATCATCAAAAAGAATGTCAATCGACTTAAAGATACGACTCATGAATTCAAAGCCCAACTCATCCCAAATTTTTTTAAAATGATGTTACTTAATTTCTTAGCTAACATTACTTCGTGTGATCAATACTTAAAGCTAGAATGAAAGCAATCATGCGAGTATAATGCGCGCAAAGTAAATATGTAGCATAAAATCATGTTGTGAAGCAAATAAAAGTACAAGCGCAAAACACCCCACACTTAACAATTCCTAAGCAATTGAAAGTGAAAGAATTAAAGAGAGTGTCAGACGAACTTCTCTCGAGGAAGGCATGGCGCAACACAAATTCCACAACGATTCTATACTACAATCAAATAAAAAGAAAAGCATAAATACTCACAAGCCTATTTTAACGTCTTGGCTAAGACGTAGCCGATTCCCTTTTTCATAAGAAACACACTTGAGAAGTCCTTTGCGAGGATCCCTTCTCAAGTGGCATGCATCAATAGCGTGGGAATCAAGTGGAATCGTCGAGCTTGAAGTCTCTAAGCTTCGAGCGGTCTCTCATCTTCCTCTTGCGGAAGAGCGGCATTTCCTTCCCTCCTCGAGTTCGGTCGATCCATAATTTCTGTTGGTGTTGATAAACGCGAATTTGAGGAGAAGGAGTATCAAAATCTGGCAATTTCTGGTCCGGGTTTGGCATTGATGTGGAGGCTTGTTCTTGTGCCTTTTTCGTGCGTGCTTTGGTTTGCATTCAAACACCTACCAAGCAATCGAAGAAAGAGTCAATAAGTGTGAACTTAAAAAAGCATAGTCGGAATCCTACTTCACCCCTAGATCATGCGATTAGCAATACAAAACTTGTCTAAATCATGAGTAAATTCGAGTGATGGCTATAGGCTAAGGTATCACACATTCTAAAGTCAACTCTCGCTCCTTCTCTAGAATGGGAATAATACCTAAATAGTACGGTTCTCAAACTCTCGCTCTATTGAACCGCGTAGAACAAAAGTCTCCTAATCTCAACCTCTCGGCTTATTGATAGTTAACTAAAGTCGCTCAATACTTAGCCTAGTGGAATGCGTATGTCACTCTCGCGCACACTCGCAACCTAAAATAATCATGCTTGATCTTCTAAACAACCTAAGTTCAACTCTCATTCCATCCCTAGGTGTTTTACCAATTCATACTCACTTAGGTATTTCGTCAAACACTTGGTGTGCACAAAATTGATATGAAGAACAAGCAAGATAATTTTCAACCAAACTTCATTCATATAGATAAAAAGACAATTCTTGCATTACAATCAAACCTAAGGGATCCATAAGAACCCCAACTACTAAAAGACTACTCATTCATATGTCACTCATGGTGAGCTTGAAACAAGACATAATGAAATAGTTCAACAAGGAAAAGTAAAGAAAGTAAAGCAGTAGGGAAGTAGAGAATGAGTAAAGGGTTGATGTAGAATCTTCAATTGATAATGTCTTCTTCGAATTCTCCAAATTCTCCAATTAGCATTTCGTCCCATGAGAGGAACCCTAGGCACCCCAAGGCACACCTTGATTTTTCTCCTCTTTTTCTATTTATACTGTTTCTGGAAATTACCAAATCACCCGCAGTGCCCGAATCAACTTTGCAGTGCTAGATGCTTGCCTTTTTGACCCTTTAAACATTTGAATTACGTCTTGATGTACTACAAAGTTGTAGCCCTATGAATTATCTTTCCAACAAGCTATAGGACGCTCCAATCGGATAAGAATCATGCGTTCAGCAAGCCTTCGAAGGTGTACAGGTCACTCTGCAGGTGATTCAAGCGAATCACTATCTCAGTGCTGTTTTGAGCTGGACGAATCACTTTCTCTTGGCCGAATCACTTTTTGATTCGTTCAACCCTTATTTGATTCGGTCAAACCTTGGTCCATTAGATGAAATTCTTCTCCTTGGCCGAATCACTTTTTATTCGCCCACTGCTTGGGCGAATCACTTCTGCAGCGTTAGAAACTCGCTTTTTTGACCCTTTAAACATTCGAGTCACATCTTGACATAAACTACAAAGTTGTATATCTTTGAATTAGTTTTCCAACAAGATATGAAACGCCTCCAACGGATAAGAATCGCGCTCTGGGCAAGCCTTCGATGATGAACAAGTCAGTCTGCCCAGATTTGATCCACAAGCCAATTCTCCCCGAATCAAGTGATTCATGCAGCCCCATAATTTGATTCGGCCTAATCAAACACTTAGTGCTGTAATCTTCTTGGGCGAATCACTTTTCTTTGGCCGAATCAAAAGTGATTCGCCTAGCCTGAATTCCTCTTTGGGAAAATCACTTCTGCAGCGTTAGGAACTCGCCTGTTTTGACCCCTTAAACCTTCGAATCACGTCTTGCTGTAAACTACAAAGTTGTAGCCCTTTGAATTAGCTTTCCAACAATCTATAGCATGCCTCGATATAATAATCATAACGTTCTATAAAAGCATTTGAATAGGAACAGGTCATTCTGCCAAGGGTGGCCGACTCACTTTTGCCTTTTGCTCAATTTTGCTCGTTTTTGCTCTCGATCGATCGTAATTCAACCAGATTTTCTTCGGACCACTTCATATCATGTAGTACGCATTTTCACCCTGAAATGGACAAAGAAAACATCAAATGACTTTATAAAATAACGGAACAAACAAGAAGTAAAGTGAAAATACAGACAAACATAAGGTTATTTGTCCGCTCATCAGGCGACATTGTTCCACAATCGACCGGAAGTGCGCAATAGTGCTACGGACAATCGGTGCTGAAATGAAGATCAATCGTGGAACTGTGATCTTCAGACAAATAGTGGAACATGCACGGTTTGACAAGGCAAACCTTCCAATTGGTTTTCCTTCATTAATCTATGAGCTATTTGTTAGCAATGTACAGTGCTGAAGACACCAGGAGTTAAGCTCTCTGATCCTCCAAAGAAATTAATATGCAATCATAAGCTTTTCAAATACAAGCACGTTGTGGATTTTCCGTAGACCTAAAGAAGACTAGGCAGCGCTCCAGCCAAGACCACACTTTAGTGCAACATATGTTCCAACATTCAGTTCAACACTTGCCAGCCTAGCTATTCCTCTGACGCACAGATATATAGACGAGCTTGAAGAGGAGCGGAGAACCTTGAGTGCGACAATTGCCAGGCTGGTTGAACACAGAAGATTACAGAAGTACTGATTGAAATTCGCTATCATTCGGAGGTGCCCCCACATGCTGAAGACGATGAGGCTAATCCTTGATCTTTGACTCTATTTTACTTATTCCTGCACTTGCTTAACTCATATGGTACATTTCATGCTACTGTTAGACTATTTTGTTTCCTCCTTGCCGTTTTGTGGCAAAAAGGGGAGTATGTTTATATTTTGAGTGGTTAGCATCCTTGCATTAGTTCTATTAGAATACGCAGGTTTCAACAACTAGAAATAGTCATAAACAGATATGTTTTGTCAAAAAATGTCAAGGGGGAGATTGTTAGTTCTTAAGAGGGTATGACATAGTATAGCTGTTCAAGCGATTGTCATAGAAGCTGCCTTACAAGCAACTAAAGCAAGGAGTCTACAACCGAGCAGACTGAGGAACAAAGGCAAGGAAGCAGATCGAGGAGCTCAGACATTATCTCGATAAAGGCTGACAGAGTCGTGAAGAATAGGCCGAAGATAAGTGAGACAAGATTCAGCAGATCCTGAGCTTAAAGCCTAACGGATTCCGAATTAATAGGAATCAAGATAAAGTCTAACAGATGCGAATTAATAGGAATCAAGATTCAACCTTGGCGCGCAAATATATCGGAAAGATTTGGAAGTTAGATAATCTTCAAGGTATATCTCAAATCTTCGAAGAGCGGTTGAGATCTAGGGTTAGACGTCAATATAAGTAGGACGAGATATCAGAATACAAAGCAGAGCTTTAAGAATTGTCTTTTTTATAAATCCAAGAACTTACACAAATAGAGGAGAGCGACATTGTTAAGTGAACTATAATACTGAAGGTTGGAGCCGAGCACACTCAACAAAGCGGAGCTTGTTCCAGCTGCTAGTGGACCACAGAGCTACACAACCGTGCAACTGAAATTGTAGTAGTCTTCGGGAGAAGATTGTGATCTTCTCGAAGTGGATCAGACAAATCATAGAGAGAGATCACTACACTGAGAGGAGCTCAGTGCGCAAGCAGATGAGTCAGAAGAAGAGGCTATTTGTAGAAGGAGTCTAGAAAAGATAAGACCTATCGTAATTTGATCATTAGTAGTGAATTGTTATTCATCAGGGTTGAGACACATTAGGGACAGAGTGGGTTATCAAACGTTGTGTGCTCCTTTATATTCTTGCTATGATAATTCTTTTTAAACTATACTAACCAACTGATAAGAAGTTGTTGGAACACCTACTTGGACAAGTTCTAGCACGCATACTAAAACATCACTTTTAGATTTGGCACTGTGATTTTGAAATTGCTGGTTTTATTTTAAAATTAGGCTTGCGGGTTTCAGTTTCTGTTTTAAAAGCCTCATGGAACTGATAATACTATTAAATAGTTTAAGCTAAAATCATTGGAAAAACAAAGGAATAAAGATCCTAGAAAATTATCTTTATTGTTACTCTTTTAAATTATTAGGAATTCGGTGTTGGTATGTGTATGTACAAATTAATATTATATTAGCGATCAGATATGCAAGACAAATTAAATAAAATTTAAATTGATAAATCTATTTTAGGGAGTCATTTGAAAATCCGGACATAACTGATTTGCGACAACAGTACCATTCCAACAACGCAACGTCCATGCATCCAATGGAAAAGGAGAAGCAGGAAGGGAAAAACGGAGTAATGATATGTTTAAATCTGTTGCAGAGAATTAAAATGACTCGAATATTATTGTGTTGTGCAGGTTGAACTCAAGATCTCCATGCATTGCAATGCCTGCGAAAGATGTGTGGCGAACGCCATAGCGAAGTTGAAAGGTGGAGATCGATGTGAATAATAAAGTAGAAACGTGCATGCATGACCATGTGTTGATTTATATATTGCATTGCATGTTTAGGGGTTGAAAAATTCACGACGGACATGAGAAGGCAGAGGGTGGTGATAAGTGGGGAAATAGATGCGCAGAAAGTGATGAAGAAGTTGAAGAAGAAGACTGGGAAGCGAGTGGAAGTGGTGGTGCCTCCCAAGCAAGAAGAAACGAAAGTGATGACGGAGGCGAGTAGGCGAGAAGGAGAAGCGCTGATGGTTTTGTTTGGAGTGAGTGATTGGACGACAATGTTTAGTGATGAAAACCCTAATGCGTGTTTAGTCATGTAGACCCCACTTCTTCTTAATTTCTATTTAGACGCTCGTCTCTTCTGAATTTTTAGGACTGGTAGGGTGCGGCCAAATAGGAAAGTCAGATTCCATGAGATCGTTGGCAGGACACTCACTTCCTCTCCGCCAACTTCGGTAACTACAAATTTTGAACCATCCCATAAAAGTTATCACGGATTTCCGTTGAAATTATGTTACTGTTTTGTCATAGAATGAAAATCATCGCAAAAGTCTTTATAGAAGGTTTAGCAACTAAATACAAACTATCACATAATAACCATCACTAATGCGTAGTAATTTTTTAGATTTTGGAGGAAAATTCCAAAAGTTTGTCATGTTTAGTTTTATATTTAATTAGAATTTAAAATTAAAAATATATATATATTTAGAAATTGTAATGAAATTTGAAAACTGAATAATAAATTTCCAAATTTTTCAAAATCAATTGCAAATTGAAAAACGAAATCTAAATACATTTCCGAACTGTTTTTTTTAATACCGTCACCTAAATATTGCAAATCAATTGCACGGTTTAATACCATCACCTAATTATACGATGGTTTTGCCACGATTATGTGACGGATTAATTATTTTGACGGTCGACGACGTTGCGATAGTACACATTGCGATGGTATATTTCATTTAGTTATCATAATCAAGTAATCTAGTTTTGAACTTATCATTTAGTTATTGAACTCGTATATATAGATTAGGTGGGTTTATTTATTGTGTTTGTAGCTTATTTGACTAATCAGAGGTACTGCAGATATGTCTAGCATGTTTTCCAATATAGAATTGGTTTGAGAACGTTTTTAGATGTACAAACAACGTAATCCCGATATCGTATAATAAAAAATATCCATAAAAATATGAATTGTCATGGGGTTTCTTGAAGCGGTTTCTGCAAATGAATAAGTATTTGATGGAAACAAGATGCATTGTCCATACAAAGTGTAACAATAGGTTATTTTGTGAATTTGGGGTTGCTGAAAATTATAATTTTGCCTGCTGATTCGTTAAAGATTATTATAATTGGATTCTTCATTGATAAGTAATAGCGGAAGTGACATTACTAGTTGCATTAAGGAGCATAGTTTTTATGAACCGCATGTAGGATCACCCTTTTCATGGAATTGATAGCAGGTTTCAGACTATGGTAAGTTATATAGCTGGGCCGAGCAGTGGTTCCCACCAGTTATACAAGAACACCCTGAGGAACTTAATGAAGCAACATCCGACGGGTATAATATATTTAAATCGAGTTGCGAACCTGTATTTAAAGGTTGCACTACTGAGACAGAATTATCAATTGTCATGAAATTGTTTCAAACCAAGCAGACCATGGTTTGTCAGAAATAACAAATGATTTAATTTGTGGGACAATAAGAAATTTCCTACGACAATCGGATACCTACTACGTTTCGTCAGATAAAAAAATTGGTGAGTAGATTGGGCGTGGGGTACAATTGAATTATTGTATATGTAGAAGGTTGTATAATATACTATGGGGAGGACGAGAATTTATTAAATTATCATTTTGTAGAGAACTCAGTTATAAAGAGTCACGCAAACCGTAAAGTTAGAGCAATTATAAAAGGAATGTGAAATACCAAATGTTCTACCTTCCTATCATACCTCGTCTTCGAAGGCTGTATACGAACGAAACAACAACTACATACATGAGATGACATTCAAATAAGACTAGAGATGACAATGTTATGGTGCACCCTTCAGACGGTGAGTCATGGAAATATTTTGATCGAACATATTCCGACTTCAGTTCCGAGTCTCGCAATGTAAGATTGTGTTTGTATTAGGATGGCTTTAGCCCGTTTGGTATATCTGCTAAATTATACTCATGATGGCCTGTTATGTTGATGCCTTATAATATTTCTCGAGGTGCATGACAATGCGAAACATGTGGTCATCATATCCATTGCTGGATTTTCTACCATGTTATTGGTTCGATTGACCGTTCTCAAGCTAAGGAAAGTCCTCTCCTTAGGTTTGTTATAATTATTTTTAGGTAAAATTACTATGTTGCAATTAATTTTAAATTAAACATTAAATAGTGAGGGAATTATGGTAATTTCACACTTAAGAATACCTTGAAAATAGGGGTGTTCATCATTACTTATTTGCAAAGAGTAGTGTCAAACACCATAGTTTTTATGGTGTACCTATAAATAAGATGTTCTCGAAGGTCATTGTGTACATATGACATTTATTATTTATACTCTATCATGTTAAAATTACGATTTGTTTTCCATCAACTGGTGGGTGTCCATGAAAACTTGAATCTAAAGACACAAACTGGGAAAGGAACGGTACTCACCCAAAATCATAAAATTCATACATGTCATTCACAATTTCTAAATTTATCTATAAATATTTTTATGGCTCTCATTGCCCTCTTACTTTTAACTTTTCTTTCTTATGACTCTCTCAACCCATAGCTCATGAGAACGGTACTCTCTAACTTTTCTTTCATCTTTCATGGGCATATGTCCACTCCATCTCCGGCATTTGACTCTCTGAACCCATTCATATTTTACTAAAATCGGGTTTAATTAATGAAAAAATACAATGTCCAAGAAGTATCATAGGTCATGTGGGAGGGGTTAATTCTATACATAGTTCTTCCGTGCACAAGTGGAAAAGTTTAAAAAAATCCTTCTAAGCATATAAAGAGAGTAATGAGCACATTGTCTTCAAAAGAAGTAGCAGATAACCGACTTCGGCTTGTTGTTACTATAAAGGTCGTAAAAGTGTTGGCACGACAAGTATGTTCTTTTAGAGGTCATGATGAATCAATTGACTCTATTAATGGTAGAAATTTGATGCAATTTTGGACCTGTTGAAACGAGTGAATGAGGGATATTACAAAGTCCTTGACAATGCTCAAAAAATGCCAAATATACTTCTCCAATAATTCAAAAGCAAATTGTAAATATTCTAGGGAATAAAGTTAGAGCCAAAGTTCGTGAGGAAATAAAGAGACTAAATTTCGCATTCTTGTTGATGAAGTACTTGATGTGGCAAATAAAGAGCAAATGACAATCATCCTTCGCTTTGTGGATTAGAAGGGATTAATCAAAGAATGATTTTTTTTAAAAGTGATTAGTGTTGTTAACACTTGTTCTCAAACTTTGAAAGATGAGATATCTAGAATCCTTACTCAATATGATCTTAAAGAAGAAAATATATGTGGCCAATCGTGGTCAATTTAATAGCTTGCACGCTTTGTTTCTAAGGGAATATCCATATGCTTATTATTTTCATTGCTTCGCTCACGCTTACAACTGATTTTAAATGTTACAGCTAAAAGAGTTTCTGATGTGTGGCAAAACTTTTCCACTTTGAATATGATTGTGAACTTTGTTGATTCATCTGGAAAAAGACATTCAATGTTAAAATTATGCAAAGAAGCGGAAATTCTAGGTTTGGCGGCAGCACATCATAGCTCATGTGTGTAAACTTGCTTCGAAGTTTTATCCTTCAGATTTTTAGCATATGATATGGCTACTCTTAATATGGAGTGTGGATTCTTTTTAGCAGGGATTCCTAAAGATTCAACATTTACAAAAATAGCTTCTGTATCTGATTTGTGCCAACGTTTGATTGAATCAGGAAAGTCGACATTTTATCATATGCTCTATAGTTTGATATGCCTTATTTTAACTCTTTTAATATCTACAACAACAACAGAAAGAACAGTCCGTCAGGGCGTGATCTAGTGGTAAAAGGGACATCTGGTGGGGAGTTTTTGAATAGAAATAGGAAAAATAAATAAATAATTTTTTAAAAAAAAAAATAACAAAAAGAACATCTTCATCGATGAACATTTTCATGTAATATCAGGTTTCTTTGTCTCTTCGAGTTAGGGATTGTATTTAAATCCTTATTTCATAACTCTCCACTTGCAAAACCCAAAATGGTGGATAGATACGGTTGTATGGAATATCAAGCATCTCCTCTTTCATATTGAATAGTAGATATAGATTTGTAGTAAAAAAACAAAAGGTGTACCAGCACAAATCTCATGAATCAAACTTCTAGCATGCTCAGAAGTGCCAATCCATGAGGGTAATGGTGACACTGAGACGAATGAGATTGTCTTCGTGTCGGCTTGTAACCTAGCCGTACATCTTTTGTGCAAAAAGAAAGCAAAAAAATAAGAAGAAGCATTCCTAAAGTTACCAAATGTTTGAGCATTGTCATTATGTTATCTCATTGTTGGTGTCGTTTGGTAAATCGAGTGGTCAGAGATACCTGCAATATTCAGCGCGTGCCGTGAGGCTAGGAAGTTGGAGTCTGGTGATCCCGTGTTGCTAGTTCCCATGTGATATGCCAAATGCGTTCCAGTAAATCTACCTCTACGAGGCTTGAATTTAACTAATCATCTGTCGAGATTAATCCAACACAACCACCATCTCACCAATTTTTTTTTTTACAATGAAAGATTTTCCCACAAATGCCCGGAAAAACCTACACTAAATCAACCTTTCCACTTTTCACCAGTGGTTTGATTGACTTGTACCGCAAGATGTTAAGATCACCAGTAAGCAATTCCAACGGCACCCCATCACTGTTATACAAAGCATAAAGGGTTAACAGGGCTTTTGTATATTCATGTACTTTGTGTGCAAAATGTATGACAATACCTGTCATCGAGCTCAAAAGTTCCGAGGTCTTCTTTGCTTCGACAAATGACAAATGTGTCCAACTTGGGTTCAGGAACTAAAGAAGAAAAGAAAAAATCATTGGTTTGGGCCAAATATTAATTAGGGCATGCATTTTATTGTATTACTGAGGGTGATATCATACTCATGTCATCCTCTTCACTTGCTGTAGATTGCTTTAAAATTGACTTATAACCCTCGGGCAATTTTGACAACACTGATTGCTCGAGATGTTTCCCCATGTCATCGGTACACCTGTGCATTGCTTAGAAATCAAATGTACTCATTTTTATGTAATACTTCACCAATTATGAGCTGCATTTACCTTTTTGCAAATATTTTCTCTTGCTCAGAAAGAAGATTCCACGAGTCGGTTTTCAAGATGTGGAACATGTATTTCTCAATCTAAACATCAACGTTACTGTCTATGAGACATAGATGAATAGAAATAAACATATATTTATAG
The DNA here is from genome assembly GCA_963678935.1 of Umbilicus rupestris. Lineage (NCBI taxonomy): Eukaryota > Viridiplantae > Streptophyta > Magnoliopsida > Saxifragales > Crassulaceae > Umbilicus > Umbilicus rupestris. Next base: position 3,079,801 of record OY787615.1, on the reverse strand, counting down.
GCAAGTTCATTGTGAGAGCAACCAGCGTAGACAATCCAATTGGAGAATCCTCAAATTTAAAATCAAGAGCAGCAAGAAAGGCGCAGCAGGGTGGCTGTGGCTGGTAGATAAAAATTTGGTTTCTGTATAAATTTTGCAGGGTAGAAAAAGGGCTGCAGATATTGGGTTGTGGGTTTTGTCTGAGGGTTGTGAGTTGGTTTTGTTGGGTATGTCTGTTGTTGAGGCTGGTAGTTTTTGTCCCTCTGTGGTGTAGGGTTGTTTTGTGTCTTTTGTATCTAACTTATCCACTTTTGAAAGAATGCACTTATACGAATGAAAATAAAAACATATAAATCTGCTCATGAACGCAATGCACAATCAAAAAACGCTAATCATCACAGGTAACTAGCCGCTAGTCTCTATCATGTATAGGGTTGAAAAGGCAATGGAAATTTGTTGACCAAGTTGTATAGAGCACAGGAACACGTTGTAAGACACATGACCATCATCAGAAGCAGAATATAGAGGCCTGCTTACCTTCTGGAGCCGTACACGAAGATACGATCTTAGCAAGAATTGAGTCCTGTCCAAGTCCATCTGGTACAATGATAGAGTTAGAGGATCCACACCATGTTGCGCAAACGCCTCCATATTTTCCTCCTATAAGTTAGAAACCACTTCATTTAAACTGAAAAAGTCATTACAAACATGAAGCTATATATATCAGATTAAGTACCACACTACTCTAAGGCGTTTAGAAATCATATGCTCAATATAATAAGTGGCACGACAAACAAAGAGTTGGGACTGAACACATAGTTAATTCGGGTCATTCAAACTAATAAGAAATGACAAGTCTACAACTACTTCCAAAATTCACATATGGATACAAAAACCTGATATTTAAACCTGGAATTAGGGCAGGATAATCAACGAGATATGACAAGTATATAACTACACTTGTTCAGAATCTGAGACGTTCAGTTAAAATTAAAAAAATAAACCACCCACCACTAGCTGAACCTGCCCTCGGCTCCTCTCCACCAAATTAGTCTCGAAATGAAGTATCTCAGGCGCAACCTTCTCGTGCCTCCATGCCTTCCTCAGAAGCTCCGTTTCCGTCGTATTAATCAGCGACTCGAGCCCGTCGATCGGAACTCCTTCCTCCGACTCCACCGAAGCCATTTTTCAGAAGCTCAACCCGGAGATCACTTCTCCGATGTCGAGCGCAGCAACAGAACAAGACAGAGAAACCTCGTCTAATGGGCCGCACTGAGTTGGGCTTCATTTGATTGGGCCCATTAAGCCTCGCCAGCAAATTTTCTTCCTAAAGAGGAGTCAACAAACAGCTTCTCTCCCGCCATTTTTCGAGCGATGGTGAAGAGGGGGCCGAGCGCCGATCGAAGGGAGAAGTGCGTCACTGAAGCTCGGAAAGGCGTACAGGAACCACCTACGTTCTTCTGTTTTCAATTCTATTCTTTTTGCAGTTTGTTTTGCTTCTCCGATTGCATTCGTCGTTTTTTGGTATCATCTCATATTGTTTATTGATGCTTGACACTCAGTTCCGATCTTTTTCATTTGTAGGTTCTGGACGGAAAAAAATTTTGAGGCCTCTTTATGAATAAAATTTAAAATTTATTGATAATAATCAAAGCGAAAAATCCGCAGCGTGACTTACAAAAAATTATTGTTTTATTAACATACAACAAAACTTGTAAAAAAAAAAAAGTAAGGAATACATTAAACACATGAGAGCGAAATCATAAAAACAAGTACGTATCACCTAAATTTTTTCTAACATATCTCTTTTAATACATAAGAGAGCAAACCATTTAATTTCTCTTCTCACATAGAAGAATTCAAATAATTTTTTAATAATTTAAACAATACAGAAACTTCTTTCTGCGGCTGCAAATAGTTACGGGAATAGTTAATAGAATTTGATATGCAATAGGAATATTTGAATAACAACCAACCATTTTTATGAACTCAAGAACTTCAATTGGAGATATAGATACATCATCTGGTAAAGTCATCGCAACACTTTCAGTTCACAAATAAAATCGTCCAAATCAACATCTGACTTTTCGTCATGAGAGAAAATAGCATGAAATTTCTTACAACATTCTCTTAATTCATTTTCATCAAATAACTTAAATTTTTTTAAGCAAATAATTTTTTTTATTTTTTCCAACAAACAATTTTTGTCAATGGGCCCCTAGAGGGGGTGGGCCCTGGGCAAGGGCCTCGGTTGCCCACCCCCAGGGCCGGGCCTGTTGACACTTGCAAAGAAGATGTAGAATCTCCGACCAGTTACTATACCCAATTCCAAACCCCAATTTTACAGATCTAACAAACGGAGAAAAGTAAAGAAATTTTTCCCGTGGTTCGGTTTCGAAGAACCTACATCCACGTTGAGCTCTACGACGGAGCTCGGTTTGCACTAGTACTCTGAAATCCGGCCAAACACCTTTTGTTACAGCCTCTCTTCATTCCTCTTCACTAGGTATTACAGCTCTCAACCGGAGCAAAACAGGGACGCAACCCTCAGCCATAACCTCAACTGGATTGCAAACTATAGTGAACAGAAGAACAAATCAGAAGTACAAGGTTTTCAGATCTCTCTCTCTCTCGAGAGAGAGAGAGAGAACTGGCTTTTTTCGAAATTATACCCTAACCCTAAACTGCTAAAGCCTCTTTAGCCAAAACGCCGCGGTCTTGATTTTCTTGTGGGAACATTTCAGCCTCCATCCAACAAGCGAAATGCAGCCGTCGGATGAAGACCAGCCCATTAGAGACAGTCCCAGCCCAACAATAGCCACGCCTCTTGGTCGTCGCTGAAAGCCCTAGTGCACACAACATTCTCCACCTGAATCAGGGCAGCTGGAGCATCCATCTTCTGGGAAACTAGTGCAAACCAAACTCAGCAATATCATTGCTCAACCTGCACAACAAATCACTCAACACACAACAAATCCAAGCAGTGCTTGAGTTTGACGTTAGTCACAATTTTGGTGCCATAATCAGCTGGATTATCTGAGGTATCTACTTTAAACAATTTAACAATTCCAGCAACAAGTAATTCCCTTATTTAATGAAACTTAACATCTATATGTTTAGTTCTTTCATGGTAAATAGGGTTCTTACTTAAATGAATTGTAGATTGACTATCTGAAAATATCAGAACATATTTATCAAGTAGACATACCTTCTTTGACGATTCTTTTAACCAAACAACTTCTTTTACAGCATCACAACGACACATATTCAGTAGTTGATAAAGCAACTAATGGTTGAAGCTGAGATTTCCATGCAATACATTAAAGCCTAAAGTAAAACAGTAACCAGTTGTGTATTTTCTAGAATCCTTATCACCAGCAAAGTCAACATCCACATATTTATCAATTCACACTCACTCTCCCTATTCTCATAACACATACCAGTGCTCACAGTTCCAGCAACATATGCAATCACACATTTTAATGCATGCCAATGTTCCATATCAGGGTTTGACATATATCGACTAAGCAAAGAAATGACAAATGACAGATCTTGCCTAGGACTTATCATTTCATACATTAATGAACCAATCGCATTAGCATAAGTAATACCTTCCATTTTTAATACATCAAATCTGGAGCTGGGACATTATGACCTGCTAAGAATAAAATGAGGTGATAAAGGTATGACAACAGGTTTACAAGACATATTTCCAATTTTCCTGACTACTTTTTCTAAGTATGGCTTCTGATGAAGTTTTAGAAACTTCCTACTTCTATCCTTATCAATGATCATACCCAATATCTTCTTTGCATGTCCTAAATCTTTCATGTCAAATGATGAATTTAAATCAAACTTTAACCTACTTAATAAAGCATCAGACTTGCTGATTAATAACATATCATCGACATACAACAAGATAAAAATAGAGACGTCATTAACAAAGAGAAATAAAAGCAATTGTCAAAGTTGTTTCTAATAAAATGAATACTTAGAACATATGAGCCAAATTTTTTTATACCACTGTGTAGGGCTTTGTTTAAACTATCACTACAAGAAAAACTGCTAAAATCAACGGCACGTTCTGTCAGTTTTAGCCTATATCCGTTGGTTATGGGATTAGAAATGACGGATATTTCCGTTGGTACGCCGTGGGTTATAGGGGCGTAGATTTTATTGTATCAGTTGGTTTTGAAGATTTTATCTACAGAATTTATGTTGCTTAAATCCATTGAAAATAATGGCAAAAATCATCAAAAGTAACAATTAATTCGTCGTTTCTAATATTCGTGGGTAAATTGTTAATCAAATACATTTACTATTATACCCTTTTTTACTAGCTACGAATTTATGACATTAATTTCAACAATAAATCGGTTGGTTTTATAAGTTGCACGCAGTTACAATCAAGATAAAATCAACGAATAAGTTGTGGGTTTTACCATTTGTTGATTATAAAATAAGTTTACTATTTTGCCCTTTTCTAATTCCTACGAATTTATGATTTTATTTTCAACAAATATCTGTCGGTTATAAAATATTGAGTTTCCAACCAACAAAGTTGTGGGTTTTAATGTTTGTCGTTTATATTTATAAAAAATTAAAATTAATTTATAAAAAACAAAATTAATACATTTAATTAATACGAAAGAAGCATTAATATTAAACTTGAATAAAAGTACAAATTGTTCTGAACAGAAAAGGGAAAACGTAAAAAGTGTCAAGTATCAAAGTTTACTAGCTAATCTGTTAATCTACTCCAAGTGCATCATCATCGCTAGAACTTGCAACACTTCTCTGGCCATCATTTTGTTTTTCCATTCCGTCAACCTGATTTTCAATATCAGTGGTACTAGTACGATTGCTGCGACCTCTTCCACGTCAGGGTGCATCAACAACAATAGCTATCACGGTAAGGAGAGCAAAAATTACCAATAACCCACCAGTTGATTCCTTCACATATAAAACAGATCTTTACTTTCGAACGTCACATATCAATATTTCGCATATAAATTGACTGAATTACTTAGTGACTTACTATAAAGGGCGGGTGCAGGTCGACGTTGGCAGCAGGACTCCTTCGGAACATGTCTTCGCGAGCCAAAACCCTAAGGCGCACCATGGTTATGAAGTTGTACTGTAGGCGGGCTGAGAAAAATTAAAGCGGGAATCAGAGTTCTCTTATCGATAATTAAGGCATGATGCCTCACAGTTAGAGAATTTCAAGGAAGTTGATTTATCATTCACAACTCTTTCCTTAAGAGGAGTTATTTTGATATTCTTTGAAATTCGTAGTGTCTTAGTTCGACAGATTCTGTGAACAAGCAGTTGCTGCAGCACACGCTTGTTCACTTAATTATTGTCACAGCAAGCAATGATCAAGGCACAGGTTTGTTCACCCAATTCGGCCAATCTGCCTACGTATGGGGAGGACTATTCTCCAGTCCTCAATCCACTCAACCGAAGATTCCAAGTACACGAAACGAGTAATCTTGTACATATAAATGTATAATATATATTTTTATGATAACTAAATGAGCATGTAAATACGACTCTTCAGTCTTTTTGGATGGTTCTTTCATTGCTTGGAAAACTAAGAAGCATACAATTGTTTATCGTTCGAGTGATGAGGCTGAGCTACGCGCTATGGGTTTGTTGACCACAAAGATTACTTAGATAACATGGTTACTTGAAAACTTTTGTATTGTTTTAACTACACTAACTTCTCCTTTATCAGACAGTAGAGATGCTATTAGTATTGTTGGAGATCCGGTGAAGCATGAGCTCACACGCATATTGGTATGGATGCTTCCTACACGCGGTTTCAGGTGCACGATCATATCATTGCCTTTCAGCTTCAGAGTTTGAGCTAGGAGATTTCTTCACAAAGGCACAAACTCAGTGTTGTTGACCCACCATAAGTTTGAGGGGGATGTTAGCAGAATATTTTCATATATATCGTTATCAGGATATTCTGCAATATATTACCTGGAAATATAACGAAAAAGTTCAACTTGAGAAAGGATAGTCATACTTGTTGTGGCGTGCCTGCCCTCCTCCGGTTCTCCAAATCAAATAATTTATCCTTTCTAACTTTCCCTATTATAGGGTAACAAGTCCAGAAATTAAACATAGATACACATATGTACCAAGATAGACTTACTCACATTTTACAATGATGACCTTAAAGTTAGATTATCAAGCTTGCCTAGAATAGATTCCCAATCGTTGTGGGACAAGACATGCACAATTTGGATTTAACATGCTCCCCACTCCTCGTTAGGACCAAGCATGACATACCACATGATTCTTTAGGTCACCACAACCTAAAGTTCACACAAAAGACCATGGTATATTGGTATAGACTAGGTTATAAAGTTTGTATATAACAAATTCCCAACTGATGTGGGACAAGACACACAATTTAAGGTGTTATAAATTTAAATGCGACTTCTACGAACAAATCAGCCAATACTTGCTTTTCACTCTATCAATAATATTCTGGTAGACATCACTGGTTAACAGAGGGAATCATTTCTGGCCAGCCATATGCCGTCGACGGAGACTGTAAAACAGATAATTTCAATTGCAGATAGCTCAATGGACCCATGATCAGAAAGGAGTATATACTGGCTTTTGCCAGACTTTGTGTAAATAAATAAAATTTGACACAACTATGCACATTCTTTGTTCATCTCATTCTTGATGTTAGGTCACAGGGTACTGTAAAAAAATTGCTACATAATCTGTACAACTACAGCTAAAAATCAAGTCTTCAATGGAGAGTTTCGTCCTGAAAGACTCTGAACATAATAATATATGTGTAGAATTGAGATTGTAGTGGCAACCTGGACTCAGTAGTCAGTATAGCTCCAAAACACGATGAATTAGCATCTTTCTGCAAATCCTGAAGGGGATAAGATAAAAAGCTGCCTTATGTGACCAAGAACAACGGAGAATAAGCAATGACATTAGCAAACATGCTTCGCCCTGATGAGCCACTGCCTTTTCTCCTAATTCCTTTCATCAGTAAATCACAAAATACAACAGTTAGCAAATTGTTAAAAGGAATCAGGGGATGCTGGTGTTTTACCCACTGTCTTTGCATAGGCAAAAGCACATACCTATACTTTGTGTCCATGTCGTGTCTATCAGTTTGGTCGTGGTTCCGTGAATGGTTTGCTGTCATTCTGCGATATTGAGCAAGTTCATCATTCACTCTTGAAAGAGTTTTTTCAGACTGTGTTAAGCTCTTGGTGAAATCCGTATCTCGAGATCTTGATGAGGTGCTTCCCTGTAACTAATTTATAAAAACTGTTCATTAGCTAGTAGATAATAAGAAAAGTACTGCAAGATTCTAATTAATTGAGAATTTCTTAGAAAGCATGCCTTGATCTTTGTTGGTTCTTGAACTCTCTGCTGAGACTTCTGTACTGACAAAAGTCTTTTGACCATATCATTCAGCTCAGCAACCTTCCTTTTCAAGTTTATCTTGTCCGTCTACAAAAATACAACAATATAAGTGACAATTTGAGATGCAAATGAAGTTATGCTGACATTCAAGAGCATTTGGTCAACCTTCAACATGTTGTTCTGTGCAGAGAGCCACTGCTCGTGTTCTTGAAGTTGCTCAAGAGTCATTTGTGCATCAAGTATTTGTGCTCTCCTCTGATTGGATTCTGATATCAAGCTGTATAGGTATGAGATGGAAGGTTGGCTTTAGTTTCCAGACATAGTAATAATACTCACATTATTTTATACTGCGCAAATTGTTATGCTTGAATTTTTACTTTGATAAAACATATTTCAAGGAAGAAACCCTACCTTTCCCTTTCTTCTATCAAATCACCTATCTGCCTCCTCAATATGAGAATTTCTTGCTCCTAACAGTTCAATGTTGCTTTAATGTAGGGATAAAGGAGTTATAACTTTGCGATAAGAAAACATTAGTTTCGCTTCCTTCCAAACCTTTCCTACGGCTTCTTCCGTTTGTTGATGTGCCACTTCCAACAACTGATGAACCTGGTGCTGATCGATGATATTCTAGAATTTACACAAAGAAAAAAGGCAAACAATTGGAATACAATTTGTTTGATAGAAAACAAAAAATATTTAAATTATCTGGTGTTTTCACTTTGCATGCAAGTCAATGAGCTTTGCAATGAACTTACTGCATAGTTCGTTATGTCCAGCTTTACACCAAGTAAATCTCGAATAACATCATGTGTCATACTTTCTGCAGCAGCCAGTCTACTGTTCAGCATGCAAACCTGATACGAACATAGATGTAGTTTTTAAAAAGGTAGATAGGTTCACGATGTTGGGGGTGATAAACAGTGCTCTAAAGTTTAAAGCTAGCAATCTGGGAGGGACAGCGAGAAAAGGATATAGAACAGTATGTATCAGAGAACATGAGCACTTTTTTCTCTTTGTGTCAGTCATTAATCAGGGTAGAAACCCTCAAGGCCTCAACAGCAGCCAGCCCATGAATATGTTTAGTGTTGGTTTATTGCAATTTACAACAGACGACAAACTTTCTTATGGAACAATAAATGATGCAAGAAAGAAGAAACATACCTCTTTCTTTTGCTTTGAATGCAAAGCTTCAAGCTCCTCAATACGCAGTCTAGCCACTGACAACTCCTGATCCTTCTCCATGTTCATTTGCTGAACCAGGCTAGAGATACATCTAAATGGCGAGCTAGAGCCTTTTGCCCTTGTTGAAAGTTTCTCAGTTCTCTCTACTGTTGACAATGTGGACACAGAGTTGGATGGATCCCTTCTAACTTTGCATATCATTGCCTCCAGAGACTTGTACTGATTCAAAACTTATGGATCATATATAGTACAGACGATAAATAGACATTTGCAAAATAAAAAAAAACATTTATTTTTAATTTACAATTAATCAAACTACTACCTTTTGTTGATACTGTGACGCCTGGGCTTCGGCATGCAAAACAATCTCGGATATGTATTCTTTTAGTTGTTTAATCTTCACAATTTTAAGAGTGGATTACAGTCAGTACAAGGAGCCTAAAGGCAAAGTGAGATAGAAATTTTAAAAATATATTTAGGCGATTAGTCCACCTCTACATCCTGGCGTGATCTCTCTCCTTCAAGAAATATGGTCCTATTATGAGCCTCTTGAAACTTCGTAGATTTATCATGCAGTTCCCTGCACCATATTCCAAAATCATGTAAGCTGTCAGCACGCCATAATTATTAGACAGTTATTGTATATAATATGTAAATGTAAGGCAAACAAGCAGGCTCTCAAACCTCCACATTTGGTCATTCGACATATTATTGATATGTTGTACTGGATCCATATTTTCGGTTAATGTTTCAACAGTCAACATCCTTTGTCTAAAAGAGCTAACTTCCAGTTCTAAAGAATCTCTGATAGCTTTATGCCTTTTCACTTCTTCATCCATCTCAAACACCTACAAAAAAAGAGTAATATAATTAATATCAAAATCTTAGAGAAGAATTGCTAAAGACAAATGATTGGAGAGAAAGACTCGAGTTGACAATATCTTCTCTAGCTTTACATTTCTTACATAATGTAAAGCTATTCATCTCATAAACTTATCATTTGCGCCTTGCAGTAAGCTTATGGTAATCCTTCCCTCCCAATTGAGATCATATGAGAAAGAGGAGCAGGTAATATCTGTACTTCAATTACTTTAGCTACTCATAGTTTCTTAAGTAAACCAAACCTTTTTCTCTAATACATTGACAGTGCTCTCAAGCTCCTCGACTGACCGCTCCAAAATTTTAGCCTCCTCTTCTTTTTCTACTGCATATATTTTGCTTACCTCAGACTCCTATTACAATCGGAATTCAAAATGGGTTAAGTCACATTCTGTTTGTCTATTTCATCATACCATAATAGAAAGGAAAAAAAAAACACTACCAATAGCACTTACCTGCCGGGCTTCAATAACTAGAGCTTCATTTTCATCAGCTAATGCATAAACCAAGTCAAGTTTGTCCTTCAAATGTTCAATTTCTTTAAGTAGTCTGCTCTTTTCATCAGCAGCTTCTCGTATGACATCCTCTACATTTTCGACGGAAGAAAGTAAATCTCTATCCGTTGAATCAGATAAACGAAGCACTTCTTTTTCCAAACTTATAACCATCTTTTTTTGTTCTTCAAGTTGTTCTTCAGTTTCAGACTTCTTGGTATATAAATCTTCAACGAGTGTTCCCAGTTCATCATTCTGGGCTGACAATAACTCTATCATTTCCTTGGCTTGTTCAAGATCAGAACTCGTTAGAGAAAGAGACCTTTCATTTTCAGCCAATTGCATCTTATTTTTCTCATGCTCAACTTGCACATAACCAAGCTGCTTAATTTTAAACTCTAACTCCTTCTGAATACTGTTGAGACTCAATTCTAACCTTTGATTTTCATCTTTCATATCTTTTGTTTTCGAGGCCGATTCTTGTAGCAACCTAAAGTCAAAAAGCAAACCATTTAAAACACCATCCTTTCTATCAATTTCCTTTTTCAATAAGGCATTCTCTTGAACAAGATCACCATTGTCTCCTTCTGCCAAATATTTATCTAATGTACTTTGTTGTCCAGCTGAGAAGTATTGGGATGTGTTCTTGTTCATCTGATCACTGTTACGGCAGTGTCCCGCAGCACATTCTATTGAGTTAGAGTAGCTTTTTTCTAAACCATCATTGTGGCACTCCTGTGGTAAAGCCAATGCAAACTGTTTCTCCATTCTATACTGGCCATACACTGGTCGTATACCATTAATGCAGCTCAGTAGGCCTTGTACAACGGATGACACTTCAGAATGCATGGCCTTAAGCTGTTCTTCCATATCCAACTGTATTTCCTTGAATGATGTTTCCAGCAAGGTCAATAAACCTCCTAACTCCATGCAGCTGTGCTGAAATTCTTCTTGGAGCACTACATTTTCCTTTTCCTGCAGTGCTGTTAAATGCTTGAGTTGTGCAACTTCATCTAGCAAGCGTGTTTTTTCTATCATTAGATCTTTTCCTGCTAGCCTCCACATGCTGGTAAGTTGTTTTGACTTTTCATTTGCATTCACCAATGCATTTAACATTATATCAGCTTCTTTAATTGTTGAATGGGCTTCTTCAAATTTGGTTAAGAAGATGCTGGTAGAATCCATTTCTCTCTCAGCAAGTAACAGCATTGAATTCTGAGAAGAACGCTGAAAAAATCGATGTTTTTATCTTATATGTTGATTACACAAAATTCTAACCCTTAATGTATTGAGAAAAAAAAAAGATGCTAACAGTGGTTGGATCGTCCTTACCTCTTTGGTGTTTGGGCACGGAAGTGCTCTCTTCCTTTTGGCGCCAGTGCATCGAAGCACTATATTTTCCACTGTCAAAAGTTAAGAAACTTAAATAAACCTTAAATATTTTCATTGAGATAATTGAAATGGCATTTCTATTCTTAGGACGCACCTTTTACATTCGGAGAAACTTCAGATTTCTCAATACACCTCTCTGCAAGCTTAGAATATAATTTCCCAAATGCATATTTTGTCTGCCTCATTTCCTTCTCCAATCCAAGATTTATTAATTTATAGCAAACTGAATTTTGCAAGTGCGTCTTTAAAGATTCAGATTCAAGTGTAGATGACAGAAAACTTGAAGTTCCTGTGAGATTGAGATCAGATTCCTCATTGATAAATTCTTCGGTACAAGTGTCTTCATCATCTGAAATGTCAGCAGTTAAAGACTCGGCGCTTGATGTTGAGCAATCAGTAGTGCATTCAGCTGGTTCAAGAGATTCACTGTTCACTTGGTTATTGTATATTTTTGATAGTGATTTCAAACTGCTTTCAATAATGCTTAATTTTTCCTTAGTTTCAAGCAGCTCGATTTTTACTTCATGCATCAACTCATTCGCACTTTCATCAGCTTCATGTTTGTCACTTTCATTGAGAGCAAAGGTGGCGCCCCTTAAAAAATTTATCTTCATCTCGATTTCCCGGAACAAGTTTTGGGCACCTTCCAGGCTCCTTTGTAGTGATAAAATTGTTTCTTCTTTTTCTATACACACTTTGGCTGCCTTCTTAACCTGTTCGTTTATCCACCCATCAAAGTTGGGGAATGAATAAGCAATCTCTTCTATCTGGGTAGAGACATCAGTTAGCGACTGAGAACCATCAATAAGGAAGCTTGTTAGCTCCAAGGTTGCTCTCTCCCATTTCATCATTGATTCCTTCATTTCAGCATCCTTAGCTGCTATCTTGTTTCTTAGATCCGTATTTTCATGAGCCAATGAGCTTAACCTGTCCTGTAGTTCTGACTGGAGTGTTGCAACTTCTTCCTGTAAATGAAGGATAGTTCTAGATGTCTCCATTTCAACCTGCTCAAACACTGTGTCCACGTGGTTCTTCCGGAACAACTCTGATTCATGGTTCTCTTGATATTGACTACTCATTTGAATGGTGTGCTCCAACTCTTTAGACATCACATGTAGCTTGTTTTGCAAAGTAGTTATAACAGTGTCTTGATCACTTGCATGAACTGATTCTTTGTGGCACTTTCGTTCAATATCTAAATCTGAGTAGTCATCTGCATGAAGCTCGGGTGCTGTTGGTGCCTTTTCCTTGTTAAACATTAACGAATATCTCTGATTTTTATCTTGCAAAGTTTCTAACTCTTCTACCAGGTGCAACTGTTGAGATTCAATCGCATGAATCAATAATTTGGCATCTTCAAGTTCTTTGTTCAATTTGGTGGACCACTTAACAGCAGCATCACCCACTATTTTGTCATTTTTACAGCATGGACTCTCATTATCTTCCTCATTCCTTACTGTTTCACTATCTGATGAGTCAATTTGCAGTCTCACACCTGTAACCTGCCAGTATTTGTGGTAATCATGAATGGTATTAAAGGGAAGACGTCCATTTATTAAATGAAAAGATAATTAAACAAGTATATAACTCTTCCTTCACACATTTATCAATATAGGTTTGGAAAAGCTAAAAAAGTATGGCCATTTTGGTTCAAGTGCATAAAAGTTATTCGTAGGAGAATTTAAGAGAAAGAAATTGAAGATCATTAAGTTCTTAGATCTTATATTCCTGTCCACAGAACATGAGAGGATGAATACTTGATATTATGATGGTTCTTGTTAGTGATCAATGTTTGATGCTGCTTTTAAAACAACTTACTCTGAAAGTGGCCTTTGTTATATTATTGAAATTTTGCAAAGACTACCCCATGAGATCCTTTTGTAGATAATTGTTTGCCGCAACAAATTAAGAACTGCCAACTCACATTTTCTTTGCAACTCGACAACTACTTTTTTAAATCTTATTCAATGAATTCCTCTCTATGAAGAAGCAGAAGTAGGCGGGAAAACTTGAACATGCCGAAATTTTAAAGCCAATGCCAGTAAATGTTTTATCAATATGCTTACAGATATTAATGCAGATTTGTGACAGTATTCATCCATTCCAAGTTCTTTTTGAATACTCATTAATTCCCTGCCGTGAAGAAAATCAAATGATAAACATCAGTTCGCTTAAATAAGCAACTTTGTTATCATATCAATTAAGCATAACGACAAACAATTTGCAGACAGGTCTTAACTCTTAAGATCATATCGTCTAATTTGTTTATGACAGAAATTACTGCAATACTAAAAATGTATCCACAGCAATAAAACAACATAAGCAAAATATTTGCAAATCATCAAAAGAAACGTGGGTGTGCAAAAGGCAAAGAGAAGCATTTAAATAGATAGGAACTGCAAGTTGTAGAAGGAGAACACAAACAGAGAAGGGAAAAGGACAAAAAGTAGGATCTCTAGTTGACAGATCTAGATTGATACATTTGCATAGGCAGTGAGGCATGAATCGCAGTTATGATACCTACTAGGAAAATAACTTTCGTAAGAAATTCTATGATACTGAAACTATACCTCATCAATCTGGAATTCATATCTTTGCAGTCTCTGAAGGCTTTGGCTCCACTAAGATCCTGTTTTACATGAAAAACATGAGTTAGTATTCTAGAAATATGGTAAACATTTGAAACAAAACATAAAAGTTCATGATCACCGCCGCTAGTTCACTTTTGGAGGATTTAATCAAGTCAAGGGCATCCAAAACCTGCCGAGCAGAATGGAAATTAGTCATATTAAAAGAACACAAATGAATTGAACGGAATAGTGGAAACTTAACCGGAACTAATTGCATTAGAATCACTGCAATGCATAGACAAAGTGAAAAAACATGTGTACCTGATCACGGAGATCGAATATTTCAGCCAGCAATTTTTCTCTTTCGCCTTTCTCATAAAAGTTTTGGAACCTGGTGAAACAGCATCAGTAACACATAAACTTCTTTAAAGAGACAACATATGTTTATGTAACTTACTGTTGCAAATGATCTAGAAGTCTAATGTTCTCTAATGCAAATCTAGTTACTTCTGGATTTCTGTCTATCTTTGCTTGGAGAGTTTGAATCTCTTTCAATAAGGCATCATTCTCTTCCATTAGATACTTCTCAGAGGAAAACGATCCATCTCTCAACATTTCAAGTCTGGTGATTTTTTCCTCTCGAAATCTCAGTATCATTTTACTACGCTGAGCGTCCTCATCCCTTTCTTGAGCCTGCAATATACCAGTCCTTCAATTTTGTAGAAATTATTGGGCTCTAAATAATTTGAGTTGTAGAAATATGATCAGGAGGTCAGCATGAGGGCAGTCTAAGAGTTGGATAAACAAGTTCTTTTTTCTTTTTTGAAAATGGGTTAACAACATAAACAAGTTATTTGTTGTACCAGGCGGTTCAAATGTTCAATTTCAGCTTCCAATTTGTGAGCTGCTGCTTCTGCTTGTTTCTCTCTTCTAAGTGCACCGATTAAAGAAGCTTCTAGGAGTACTATCTGCAGAATGCACGAAAAAACTGACTGATTGGAGATAATGTTACAGTGCTTGTAAGTTCTAAACTAAGCAGTAGGTTCACCTTCTTATGTTGAACATCTACTGCATTAGTATGAAAATTAGTTGTAAGTCTTTCTTCGGATGAATTGAAGTCCTGACAAGGTTCTTCAGAGAAGGTCTTGGGGCATGGCAAAGATTTAGGCAGGTTATGATGCTTGATCAGTAGAGACAGCTGGTCCTGATACATTTTTAAAGGTCATTCAATTTAGTGGGCAAAGTCACAAGTACTAAACTCGAAATCTTACCCAAATATTAAAAACACGATACCTTTAACATATGAACTTGCCTCTGCAGAGCTGGTACATCGCCCGAAGCATCTTCGTTCACCTTAGCCTAAGTATCCAAGAAAAGGGAGGTTATACAAAGCATTAACATTCGAACTTAGGACCTGGGTACTCATGACAACTTAAGAAACTGGAATAGTATACTGCAAGAAGTTTGGAAGAATACATTGTTCTGGATAAGTTTTGCGCGTTGGGCAAATTTCAAAGTGCTCAACGTCTCATTTGCAGAGCTGCAAGCAAAGCAGTTCAATTTTGGGTTTCCAATAAGAGAATATAAGTGCTTTAAGTAGTCAACACAGTAATCTAGATGCATACCATACTGAAGGGCTGACATTCGCAATGATCATTGTTTTTGAGTTTCCACCAAGTGAGTCCTGCATTCAAGAAATATACTAGCTATTGAGATAACAAAGTAGAAACTTAAAAGAATCAATAGTTCGAATAATCATTCCAGCTATAGTCATTTTGATAGTCTAACCTGAAGAAGGAAAGTAAGCCTAGAATCTCTGTAAGGTACATGTCTTTGCTTTCCTTGGGCCATGTCTACTAAAGACATAATCACCAGACTAATAGAAGATGTGAAAACAGAGTTAATCCACCGGTAAAATACGAGTCAAATTACAGGTGATTAAATGAATGTACCCTTAAGCTCTAAATTCATGAAGCAATTCTGATTTATACATTGCAAAAAGAGAACAGGTTCATCCTATAATCTGTAAGAAAGTAATATGAAAATACAATGGGAGCTACTCCTCTATTCTTGAGTATATAAAATCCCTCAGAGGGTAAAGATATAAGGAAATAAAAAATGTAAGTTTTCTGGAGCTTGATCGAGTGTCTCCCTAATTCAACAAAAATGCAACAGACTTTGAAGTTATATGACCAACCCAAAGGTAGGTTGTGGCAACTGGAATACTGATTGAAAACAAAATATCTCATTACCCGAGAGTCGATAGGGATTTATTAATATTTGCCGCTTCTTTGAGACGATCACCTTCTGCACCAGAAGTCTTCTGCCTGAAAAGATTAGTTCCATAGTGTATCACAAATATTTATACAAGCTGAGAAACACACAACATTATGTATAATGGTGCGATGTGTAAATGTGACTATTACCTTTCAGAGCCAGCCAGATCAACTAAATTTAGCCTCCCAAACCTTATGTGAGTCATAGAGTCTTTCTCCCAATGACTCTCAATGGTGCATGTAAAAACACTGTGAGACCGACTACTCTCATTGTTCATATGTGTAGATGCCACTTTTCTATTTGTAGCGCCCTGAGACAGTTGGAGATGCAGAAAGTTTCAGTATGTATTGAAAGGTGATAAGAGAAAAATAGTCATGTAATAAGTCCAACCTGTACAAGAAGATTAATGACATCAGTGACTGTCATCACACTATGTTCAGTAAGGTTCTCTACGTATACCCCTTTATTGAGGTCTTCTCTGAGCTACAAGATGAATAACAAATTCCTGAAAAGGAGTCCTACAATGATATACCACCATGAAGTTGCTGGAGAACGAATTACCTGAAGATTAATTGAAGAAGGTTCCAAGAGATCTGTTATTTGTTCATTATAGATCTCCAAGAAGGAGCACTTGCAGCAATACTTGAGCTTTTCATCCTTTTTCTTTGTCTCTTCCTGAAGTTTTATAGGACACATAAGGTACTTGAAAATTTGAAGTCCTTGAGTAATCTTGTCAGGGAAGGAATGAAATCTCACCATGCATATTCTTGAGAATAAATATTCAAATGTACGGGGAGTAATCCCACAGTTTTCGTTGAGCTTTTCGTCCATTTCCTGAATGTCACCCATCATAGTGTACGTTTTTCCACTTCCAGTCTGCACCAAAATGCAATGTGCTTAAATACTTATAGACAATGAATGATCATAGTTAATGATGGGCAGAATCATATTCAACACATATACCTGACCATAAGCAAACATGCAGCTGTTGTAGCCAGACATGCAGTTCTCGACCATGGGCAATCCTGCAACCTTAAATAGCTTCTCCTGTATGTATTGAAATTGAAAGAAATAAAATCAGGAGTTTCTGTTTCATTGTCTGTGAATAATAAGCAGAAAATCCAAAACAACTTTTTATTTTTGTGGAATGTATGAGCACCTGTGAAATGGTCTCACATGCTACATGATCAAAAGTAAATCTGGTTTCAGGATGGCCAAGCCATACCAAACTCTGTGCACTTTCTTGTTTCAAACATCTGGCATGGTCTTGGGAGACACTCTCCATTGCACTGATAGGCCGCATTCGGATCAATACCTAAGCACCCAATATCAATTGAATGGCAAATGAAAGATATTACCATTTGAAAGTCCTGTGAATTTCTATTCCATGATATTAATGACACACCTGGACATTGTGGTCCGTCCAGAAAGTGGGATCTCCTTCCATCTCAAAATGTGGAACTGCCATAATTGTTTCAGTCGTAGCAGCTGAATGGCCTCTCAAAACTACAGAACAGTTTCCTCCTCTGCCGCCTCCATTCACTGACTTTGAGACGCTCCTCGCGGGAGTGCAATTCACAGAGCTGGGCTCCAACAATCCTCCTCTATTCACACGACCTGAATTCCTAGGAGTGGTGTGAATGACATTTCCATTCCCCTTGATGATGCTGTCGAAGTCGAGAACATGGGGCTGGAACTGAGTGGGATCGGGTATGGAGTTCAGTGGTGGGCGTGAGCTGGGAAACCAGAGTGGATTCGAGGAGCTTTCAAATCCATTCTCGTCGGATTCCGCAAGCGCATACTTCCGATTGGTAGAGCTGTCGGACGACGACATCGGAAACAGATCTGTAAATGAAAAGATGATATATTTTCAGTGTGTGGTTGGGTCCATGAAGCAATATGCGGCAGCTACAAGAAGGGATGAAGTGAGGTTATTCGGAACTCACTAGAGCTGAGGATGAATGGTCGAGGAGATTTGAATTTGAGCCGCTTCTTTTTTTGAAATCGACTTCTCAACGGGCAATGGTGGGAGGGTGGATGGATATGGCCCACTCCCCATCCCTCCAACCATCTTATTTCTTATTTTGAACTTAAAAATTAAGTATAAACTAAACTTAAGTATTTCGATAATTATGTTCAATTCAAAAATATATATAGTCTATTTTTTTAGATGAATTTATTTACTCAAAAATATAATTTGACTTAACTTAATTTAAATATTTCAATTATTATTCATCATCTCTCTACTGCCTACCACCGCAACATCACCATCGTCACAACACAACACCATCACCCCACCATAACATCACAACAACCACAGTACCACCACTACAACCACAACACCACACCACACCACCACCCCACCACAAAACTATAATACCACCACAAAACTACAATACCACCTCTCCAACTACCACCACCACCACCACCACCACAAGCACTCCACCACCACAACATCACCACTACCATCACATCACAACCACCACATATCACCACCACTACAACACTACCACCATCACAACACTACTACCACCACCACCACAACATCACTGGTACCACCATCACATTAAAAAGAATTGCTTATGTTACTAGATGTCCATGTAATTGCTTTCGTTTATATTTTACATTTTGAAAATATAAGTGACACTTATAATTTGGCTAGGTGGGTCTATGTTATTTATACGAGGCGTGGATTCATGTTTCTAATTTCATAATTTTAAGATGCATAAGACTGATCGGGTTAGGGTTGAGTGAGGGACGCGCTAGCTAATAAAGAATTTGAACGATTATTAAGTTGTTATTTGAACCCGAAATAGTAAGCTGCATTCTATTTGAATATTTGGTTGCATGAAAAATAAGTTTTCATTTCATTTATATTTATCAATCATAAATGCGCTTGAGGCTTTGTACATTTCTTTAATAAATGGGGATGTGTGGTCAATGTGACGACCTTTTGAAGATATAAGATTTTAAGGTGTTACAATTGTTATAGATATATTAGGATATTCTTAATCTTATTGTTATCTCATATATTTGATGTATACCATTTCTTATAAGTTTATATCATATTGTATATGTACCATATATATGACTTGTTGACCTCATATCAATACATACAATATTCATAACATGGTATCAGGATCTTAGGAAACTTTTATAGATCATTTCCTTATGATTTTTTATCGCCACCGAGACATCGCCTGAGGCACCGTCGTGCCTGCCGGACATCTGCTAGCAGCAAACACCTTCACCCGGCCAACTCGCTCCGCTTCTCCTC
Organism: Umbilicus rupestris; assembly: GCA_963678935.1. NCBI lineage: Eukaryota > Viridiplantae > Streptophyta > Magnoliopsida > Saxifragales > Crassulaceae > Umbilicus > Umbilicus rupestris. The sequence continues at coordinate 3,060,335 of OY787615.1, read as the reverse complement.
GATGCGTTGAAGCTCGTCTGTCACCATGCCCTCCCTGGCACATCTAGCAGCATTACTCCAGGAGTCCGCTCTAACGTGCAGATGAGTTCGCTCGATGACTCTGCCACATCTTCATCTCTATCAACTGAAGTTGGTCAACTCGTTTCAAAAGAAAACGTGAGCCACAAATATGACCTTACCAATAATGTGGATGAAGTAGCAACAAAAACTGGTGGAGAAAGACTAGCAGCTATAATAGAATTATGATGAAGGTAGTCAAGCTTCCATAGACATTGTGAGTCACGGGCCAAGGGTGAGCACCAACCAGAGTCCCCGTGCAATCCTGAACAAAAGAATAATTAGAATCAAAGATAATGTGATATCCATGATCAGTTAGTTAACTAGTAGAAATAAACTACATGCTTAATTTGAGAACAAGCGTGACAATAGGAACATGGAAAGAGGAATTCGAGAGTTCGTCGTCCAACAATAAAAAGGGTAGTACCATTCACGATCTCAATAGATATAGTAGATGCTAGTGGACAAGAAAATTAAGACATGTGGAATCAAAAGTCGTTTGAAAAGAAGCACAAGAGTGTTACATCCAATAGAATATATGATCGGTTGGATTCCCGGCCGATTCTCGCTTGCGTTTATTGATTGTTTTCGTTCGTTTTTCTGTATTATTGGCTTTTATACACTCTCTTTCTTATTTCAGGATAAATCAGCTCAGGCGCCATGGAAAGCAAGGTTAGAAGCAATTGCGTGCAAAAGCGCCGAGGAAGATGTCAAATTGCCCCTAGTCCGTATAGTACGTACCGACCGTACCAATACGAGAATTACGGTCAATACGACCGTGTTGATTCTCCTGTTTTTCCCTGTGGTCAAACTGACCGTATTGATACGACCGATACGGACAGCTCAGCTTATTTTCACAGAATTTGAAGGGATGGAAAAAGAAAAGAAGGGAGGATATTGGAGAGGACGAAGGGAGATGAGCTGAGACAAAAGAGCACGAACCAGAGAAGAAAAGAAGGAACAAAAGAGGTGTTTCGATCCTTTGTTACTCGAGTGCATGGTTGTAATCTATTGTTTTTGTTAGAGAATTGGATTCGTAACTCGAACTTTATCTATGAAAGCAATAAAAGCATTTTCCATGTATTGTGAGTAATCTACCTAATTCCAAGGTTTGATGAATCTTGTCTAGTGTGTTCAAAGTATTGTGATGATGTTCTAAATGAAAGTTTAGGTGGATGATTGATGGATTACGGTTTACTCAAGTATGTTAAGTTATGCATGCTAGATGTTTGAAAGAATGCCAGCATGAAATCCGTTTTAACTTAAGTACGTTATTGAGAGATACATACTTAGGAAAGACGAGAGTAAAACTGGCTTTGATCTTATTGACATACGAAAGTAGCGTAAAGAGATAAGTTAGAGGTTAGGTAAGCTTAATCAGAACTCTTTTACTGATCATCATAACGACGGTTTGTGATTAGTGGAGGAAGTTAGAGCGAATCAATAAATTGAGAGATTGAGATTCGACTTCCGTAATAGATTGATATTCGAAATTAAGCGAAAGCTAGTTTAGAAGATTGATCTATTCATAACCTCTATAGTCTTCAATCGTCCATTCATCTTTGTTACTTTATTAGAAAACACTAGGCAAGTAAAATCAACCTTGGAATCTTCTCGAAATTTGGCAATTTAACCTTAGCTTGCTCGTCTTAGTCCAAATCTTTACAGAAAATCAATTCACAAATCGAGATAGCTAAACAGAACTAGATTTTACATAGTGCATAAGCTTAGTTTGCTCCTTTGCATAAGCTTAGTTTGCTCCTTGGATGACCCGAAATACTTCGGTTTACAAATTGTTTTTGACCTGCATTGGAACTTCATATTCACTGAGTTTGGAGTACAAAAATATTACACGTCAAAATGGCGCGGTTGCCGGGGAGTAACGAGTTAGCTTGTCAATAGATTAAATCTAGCGAATCATTTACACTACTCATTTTAAATTTCAGTACTTTTATTTTCCTTATCTCACTTGTGCTTTCAAGGTTGTTTTTGTTTGTGATACATTTCAGGGTTCTCTATTGTTTGGATGCAAACCCGGTCAAAGAGCGGAATCAACAAGAAAAAGAATCCAGATTTGAGTCACTCAACTCCTCCAGGAGCAACCACTAGCAAGAGTAAGTGAAAGAAAACCGTCACGCCTAGGGAGAATAAGACACCAGAAATGGAACAACAAAGGAACAATGCGAATGATCCTCCTCGAGAAGAACTTATTCCAAGGATGTCGGACTTGCCTGATCAAGGTCGATATCAACGACGAGAGGTACAGGGAGAGCCAAGAGCTATGAGGGATTACACATTCCCAACCATGACCACATTACAATCACCAATTACATACCCAGCAGTGATGGCCAATAATTATGACATCAAACCGGCGCTGCTGGCCTTGGCTTCCAACTCGCCTTTCTCGGGACTTCCGAATGAAAACTCAAGCGCCCACCTGAATTCATTTCTTCAGCTGCTGAATACATTCAGGATCAATGGAGTTTCAAGAGATGCGGTTTGTCTCAGAGTTTTCCCGTTCTCACTAGCGGGAAAAGCTAAGGAATGGTTGTGGAGCCACAATCCCGGGACTTTCAGTACTTGGGATGACTTGGCACAGGCGTTCTTGACTCAGTATTTTCCACCAGGAAAAACGGCTCAATATAGAACCAACATTAGCAACTTTGGGCAAAAGCAGGGTGAGACCTTGTATGAAGCTTGGGAATGCTTCAAGGGTTTATTGAGGGCATGCCCACATCATGGTTTGCCCAAGTGGCTTGTCGTTCAATCATTTTATAAAGGGTTGGACTATGATGTGCGAGCTACTGTTGATCAAGAAGCTGGAGGATCTCTTATGGATCACACACCGAAGGATGGTGAAAGAATTATTGAGAAGATGTCCAGCAACGCTCACAGATGGACAAGTGAGAGATCCAACCCAAGGAAAGACTCCAAGACTTAGTCAACCTTTGTTGTGGACGCAAATGACGCTATTGGAGCATTGTCAAAATAGTTTGATACCTTGATCACTACAATTGGAAACTTCAATGCAAATCAGGTCGGTAGTTCTTCGTCAGCAAGAGGGTGTGAGATTTACGCATCATTAGACCATGATTCAACCTATTGTCCAATAACAATGCCTATAGAGGATGGAATCAGCAACGAAGATGTTAACTTCATGAGTAGACAAAATGTAGGTGCTTATGGATCAAGCAAGAATCCTGCTTATCATCCTAACAATCGAAACCATCCGAACTTCTCCTACAAAACCCAAGAACCTTCCCCTCCTGGATTTCAACCTAGACAGTATCAAAGCAACCAAAGATTTCAACCAAACCAAGGAAATCAAAACTTTGCTCTGAATAATCAGCAGGGGCAAGGGAACTATAATAGAAGCCAAGGACCGGTGCAATACTTGAACAACTATCAAAACCAACCTTCTCAAGGGCACCAAGCACAAGCACCGCCTCAGGCTTCTTCGAGTAGCTCAAATCCCACCATGAAGGCCATCCTTGCTCAACTTGTAGCGGGTCAAGAGAAGTTGAATGAAAGAATCGATGAACTTGCCATTCACAACAAACATTTGGAAACACAGATTGCACAACATGCAGCTTCTTCGTCAAGATTACATGGTAAGCTCCCTTCAAAACCGGACATGGGTAATAATGAATCTTGTAGCGCCATCACTACAAGAAGTGGTATAGTAATAGACCCCGCTAACGCTAGAACACGTGCCTCCAAGCCAAGGTTGGTCTTGGATGAGAAATCGGAGAAGGAGAAGGATAAAGCTGATGAACCTGATGTAGAAGAGGTTGAACCCACACCGGTTGAGAGAGATGTCACTGTCGAGGTACCGGTATATAAGCCCAAAGTGCCATTTCCATAGCAGCTAGCTAAGAGCAACAAGGAAGCTCACTTCAAGAGGTTCTCGGATATGCTAACGAAGCTTCAGGTAACGCTGCCCTTCACGGAGGTAATCTCTCAAGTCCCTACTTACGCAAAGTTTTTAAAAGATATCATTTCTCAAAAGCGTAGCATTGATGAGCATGAAACCGTTGCATTGAATGAGAAATGTAGTGCCGTAGTTCAAAATGCATTACCTAAGAAGTTAGGAGATCTGGGTAGCTTTGCATCCCTATCAATATTGGTAATGTTATCATCGAGCGTGCACTATGTGATCTAGGAGTTAGCATTTCTCTTATGTCTTATTGACTTTGCAAAAAGCTAGATCTTGGTGAACTTACTCCTACATCTATTTGTTTGAGATTGGCGGATCGCTCTTCAAGATTTCCTAAAAGAGTTCTTCCCATTAGGGTAGGGAATTTCTATATTCCCGTTGACTTTATTGTTTTAGAGATGGAGGAGGATAAGGAAGTACCGATCATTTTAGGTAGACCATTTCTAACTACCGCTGGAGTCGTGATTGATGTTGGACATGGCTCACTTGTGTTGCATATTGGTGATGAAGAGATTGCATTTAGTCTAGAAAAGTCATGCAAGACACCATGATCATCATTTGATTGCAATCGTATTAGCTCATGTGATTTGATAGATCATTGTATTTTATCTTCATCTAACCCTTTGAGTTTTGAAGATACTAATGAGCATAGCATGAGGGCTATTGATTTGGGAGAAGGCAGCACGGTTGAGGATAAGGAGAGGAAGATCTCGAAGATGGTCCAAGAAGGTAAGGAGTTTTGCAAGGTAGAGCTCAAAGCTCTACCGGCAAGCCTAAGGTATGAATTCCTTGATGAAAATTCAGCGTATCCGGTGATTGTGAATTCTGCTTTGGGGATGAGACTTCTAGGTTGTTGCATGTTCTTAGGAAGTATAAGAAAGCTTTGGGCTATTCAATTGATGATCTTACCGGTATTAGTCCTAGTATTTGCATGCATAGGATTCAGTTAAAAGGTGAGGCTAGATCATCCAAGGAACATCAACGTAAGTTGAATTCCAATTTGAGTGAGGTAGTGAAAAAAGAGATTATGAAATTGTTGGATGCTGGCATTATCTTTTCTATTCTTGATTCAAATTGGGTTAGCCCAATGCATGTTGTCCCGAAGAAGGGAGGATTTACTGTTGTGGCTAATGAACGGAATGAATTGATACCTACACGAACCGTTACTGGTTGGCGTATGTGTATCGACTATCGTAAGTTGAATAAAGCCACAAAGAAAGATCACTTCCCTCTTTCGTTTATTGATCAAATGCTAGAGAGATTAGCCAATCATTCTTCTGTTATCTTGATGGATACAGTGGGTTTTTCTAGATATCCATTCACCCACACGATCAGGTGAAGACGACGTTTACTTGTCCTTATGGGACTTTCGCTTATAGGCGAATGCCATTTGGACTTTGTAATGCCCCTGCAACTTTTAAAAGATGCATGATGGCAATCTTTTCTGAAATTATAGAAACGGAGATGGAAGTCTTTATGGATGACTTCTCAGTATACGGGTCCTCTTTTGATCATTGCCTTCTTAACCTTTCCCATGTTCTTGAGGGATGTATTGAGACTGATTTAGTGCTTAACTGGGAAAAATGTCATTTTATGGTGCAAGAGGGTATAGTCTTGGGACATCTAGTTTCCAACCGAGGGATAAAAGTAGATCCAGCTAAGATAGAGGTCATAGCCAAACTTCCGCCTCCTAGGGATGTTAAGGGGATTGGAAGTTTTCTGGGTCATGCTGGGTTTTATAGGCTTTTCATTAAGGACTTTTCAAAGATAGTTAGACCCCTCACTAATCTTCTATGCCATGATGTTGATTTCCATTTTGATGATGCTTGTTTTGAAGCCTACACTAGGCTTAAAGATGCCTTGACCTCTGCCCCTATTATTCAGCCTCCCAATTGGGAACTCCCATTTGAAATTATGTGTGATGCAAGTGAATATGCAGTAGGTGCCGTGTTAGGTCAACGAGTTGATAAGAAGCTACATGCTATTTACTATGCTAGTAAAGTCCTTGACCAAACCCAGGCCAACTACACCACCACGGAAAAAGAAATGTTTGCCATCGTGTTTGCCATTGAAAAATTCAGACAATACCTTGTAGGATTGCATACCATAGTCTATACCAATCATGTTGCCATTAAGTACCTCATAGCTAAGAAAGATTCCAAGCCTAGATTGATTAGGTGGGTATTCCTACTCCAAGAATTTGACATTCTCATTAAGGATAAGAAAGGGGTAGAGAACCTAGTAGCCGATCTCTCTAGGTTAGAAGAAGATCCGCAGGCTAGGGTTGCTGCAACTCCCATAGATGATTCGTTCATAGGAGAGAGCTTAATGGGAGTGGAGCTGCAAGCAGCTCCTTAGTATGCAGATTATGTGAATTATTTGGTTTGTGGTCTACTTCCTACTGATCTTAGTCATCACAAGAAAAAGAGGTTTCTGCATGATGTGAAAAAGTATTACTGGGATGAGCCTTACCTTTACAAGCTTTGCGCAGATGGAATTTATCGAACTTTTGTGGCCGAGGAGGACATGATGAGCATTCTTGCTCAATGTCATGATTCTCCCTATGGTGGGCATGGTAGTGGAAACAAGACTGCATCACGAGTTCTCCAATGTGGATTCTGTTGGCCCTCGCTGTTCAAGGATTCCTATGAGTATGCCAAGAGATGTGATAGTTACCAAAGGAATGGTAATATTTCTAAGCGCAATGAGATGCCCCAACATCCTATTCAAGAGGTAGAGATTTTTTATGTTTGGGGGATAGATTTTATGGGTCCCTTTCCCACCTTCTTTGGAAATTCATATATCTCAGTAGCTGTAGACTACGTGTCTAAGTGGGTAGAAGCGGTAGCCTCTCCTACTTGTGATGCTAAAGTTGTTACGAAGCTATTTAGAAAGATTATTTTCCCTAGATTTGGCGTACCACGTACCGTTATTAGTGATGGAGGGTCTCATTTTAAGGAGAAGAATTTTGAGGCTTTGTTAAAGAAGTATGGTGTTTACCATAAGATTGCCACCCCTTTATCACCCACAGACCGGCGGGCAAGTGGAAGTTTCGAATAGGGAAATCAAGGTCATTCTCGAGAAAACAGTCAGTCGGTCTAGAAAAGATTGGACTTTTAAGCTAGATGATGCGCTTTGGGCATATCGGACTGCGTTTAAAACCCTCATTGAAATGTCTCCATATCGACTGATTTATGGGAAAGCATGTCATCTTCCTGTTGAGTTGCAGCATAAGACTTTTTGGACAATTACACGATTTAATTTTGATTTGTGTGCTGCAGGAGAGAAGCGATTGTTACAATTAAACGAATTAGACGAGAGTCGCTTGGAGGCTTATGACAACGCAATCCTCTTCAAGGAAAGAACGAAGTGGTGGCATGATAGGAAGTTGGTGCGGAAAAGCTTCAAACAAAGAGCCAAGTCCTTTTGTTCAATTCAAGATTGAGACTCTTTCCCGGTAAGTTAAGGACTAGGTGGTCGGGACCTTTTCATGTTCAGAAAGTATTTGATGATGGGCATGTAGAGCTTTTAAATTCCGAAGGGGAATTAATTAAGGTTAATGGGCATCGAATTAAGTTGTATCATGGGCTAGAACAGGAGGTAGGCTATGTGAGCTACCACTTGGTTTGATCCTGCGAACCTTTAGTTACGTGTCGCCAAGACTTTAAACTAGGCCTTTTCGGGAAGTAACCCGCTCTGTGAGTTCTTCTTGTTTCTTTTTTTTTTTTTTTCTTCTTTTTAGTTGCGTTCGGAGTCATGTGTTTGGCTCGCATCTTGGTCTTCTTGGTTTTAGTTCTGGGTTTGGGTTTAGTTCTTCTTGGTCTCATCTTGGCTTAGCGGGGTCGTAATGCCCGTTTTGGCCGTCGTAACCGTATCGGTACGACCAATACGGTAGTGGAATTTTTCTCTAAGATCGTATTGACCGTGTGGTGAGAGTTGACCGTACCGATCGATCCGGTCGTATCGACCGTATCGATACCTTCCATCGGCTATTTGTTGACCTAAATCGCGATTTCAGATTTTTAAATCGCGATTTCCCCAAATTCCTCAAATCTTCTCCACCCGCGCGGGACCACCGATCCACACTAGAGCCACACTCCTAGCGACCTCCTAGCCAGTCGCTTGCTCGGTCCTCACTCCGCCCACACTCCAAGCCGTCACGACCTTGGCCAGCACCGCGCTAAGCCGCTCAACCGTTCCTCAGATTTTCCGCCAGCTTGCTCCGACCGAGCCGCTTGACCCCTACTCAGTTCTTTAGCTCCGCTCCAGCCAGCCTTCGCCTGTGCACTCACCAGCCATCGCTCAATCCGGGCCACTCCGCACTCAATCACTCCAACACAAGCTCTGCGGCCCTGACCTGGTTCCAGCAGATGCACAATTGACCGCTCATCCAACCACTCAACCTCAGGCCCTCACTCCCAGCTCGTCTCTCAGTTGCACGAACATCACAATGCCGCCCACAAAACAGCCCACGATTGGCAGGAAGAAGAACATTGTCCGCCGCCTCATTCTGTCCCCTCCATTCCCTAAGACATACAAGTTCATCAATCCCAGGTCTGCGGAGCGGCTTCAGTACATTCTGGATAGAAAGAAGGAAATCATACCGACCTCCATGCCCGACTCAATGACAATGCATCGGTTCGGCATATTTGACTTAGTTAAGAGTCGCCTGCAGCAATTCGGCTTTGGAATGCTTGTGGGGGCGAAATTGCAGACTCACAAGAATATGATGCACGAGTTTATTGCTTCATTTGAAGCTGTGGTCGAAGGGCAGAGAGTGACTGCCTGGAAATTTCAATTGGGGTATGAAGAGTGCCACGTATCCAGAGAGGACCTCCAGGACCTCTTTCATTTTGCTGATTTAGAGCCTAGGGCCGAGTAAGTTCTCATGATAGCGCCTTCTTGTGAGTCATTATTATTGTTATCCGTTGCCTATCTCGCGTTCCAGGAATTTTTCATTGCTTGCTTTGGACCTTGGTGTCGCTTGCACGTTTTAAATTCATTTCCATAACGCATAAACCTTGCGATTGATTTTAGGTGACTCTTGTTTGCATGCTTAGCTCCTTGCTTGTAATTGTTTCTTGCACATCCTCAACCTCTCTTTGGGTTTATTGTCAAGTTTTTAGTGTGTGAATCTGACTGCAATGCCGAGGGTTAGGAAGAAAAGTTCCCCCTCGAAAGTATTTGCACCCAATGAAAAAAAAAAAGGGCCGAGGTTATGAAGAAAAGTTCCTCCTCGATAGCTTGAGAAAAAAAATAAATAAAGGAAGAAAAAAATTAAGAGCTTGACCTTTTGCCCATCCACCATATTGTCCTTGTGCAAGTCTACAATTTGCTTGTGTGCTAGCATGCTATACTAGAGAATGACCCTTGTGTTAGCGCGCAAGCATCAATTGGTTTATGACTGTTTTTGAAAATCAATTTTTTGCCGAACTCCTCTTTCCTTATGAATTGTGATGCAAAGTCCAAGGCTTGGATATGAGTTCTACATCGCTAGCCCGTGGACTAGCCCTAGCTAGCATAGGCGATCGGTCAGCATGTTATGTATAAACCCTTGTTTTGAATGCTTTGCCTTGCAAATGAATAGATTGCGAGATTTGGTTTTGGTTGGCTCTAGTACTGATTTCCTTGAGTGTGTGCCCTCATGTATTCTTACGCGGCTCGAAAACTCTTTGATTGCAATTTGTTTGAAGTGTTAGTGTGAGGTGTGGGGCTAGAGTTTGTGAAGCCCGCGCTTTGGTGGTCATCGCTCTATTATAAGTCTTGCATATATCACAGCATGTTCTGATTGTTTGCTCGGGACCATCAAATTTTAAGTGTGGAGTGTTTGATCGGTTGGATTCCCGACTAATTCTCGCTTGCGTTTATTGATTGTTTTCGTTCGTTTTTCGAGTATTATTAGCTTTTATACACTCTCTTTCTTATTTCAGGATAAATCAGCTCAGGCGCCATGGAAAGCAAGGTTAGAAGCAATTGCGTGCAAAAGCGCAGAGGAAGATGTCAAATTGCCCCTAGCCCGTATAGCACGTACCGACCGTACCAATACGGGAGTTACGGTCGATACGACCGTGTTGATTCTCTTATTTTTCCCTGCGGTCGAACTGATCGTATTGGCCGTGTGACCCGTATCGACCGTATTGATACGATCGATACGGACAGCTCAGCTTATTTTCACAGAATTTGAAGGGATGGAAAAAGAAAGGAAGGGAGGAGATTGGAGAGGACGAAGGGAGACGAGCTGAGACAAAAGAGCACGAACCAGAGAAGAAAAGAAGGAACAAAAGAGGTGTTTCGATCCTTTGTTACTCGAGTGCATGGTTGTAATCTATTGTTTTCGTTAGAGAATTAGATTCGTAACTCAAACTTTTTCTATGAAAGCAATGAAAGCATTTTCCATGTATTGTGAGTAAGCTACCTAATTCCAAGGTTTGATTAATCTTGTCTAGTGTGTTCAAAGTATTGTGATGATGTTCTAAATGAAAGTTTAGGTGGATGATTGATGGATTACGGTTTACTCAAGTATGTTAAGTTATGCATGCTAGATGTTTGAAAGAATGCCAGCATGAAATCCATTTTAACTTAAGTACGTTATTGAGATATACATACTTAGGAAAGGCGAGAGTAAAACCGGCTTTGATCTTCTTGACATACGAAAGTATCGTAAAGAGATAAGTTAGAGGTTAGGTAAGCTTAATCCGAACTCTTTTACTGATCATCATAACGACGGTTTGTGATTAGTGGAGGAAGTTAGAGCGAATCAATATATTGAGAGATTGAGATTCGACTTTCGTAATAGATTTATATTCAAAATCGAGCGAAAGCTAGTTTAGAAGATTGATCTATTCATAAACTCTATAGTCTTCAATCATCCATTCATCTTTGTCACTTTATTAAAAAACACTAGGCAAGTGAAATCAACCTTGTAATCTTCTCGAAATTTGGCAATTTAACCTTAACTTGCTCGTTTTAGTCCAAATCATTACAGAAAATCAATTCACAAATCAAGATAGCTAAACAGAACTAGATTTTACATAGTGCATAAGCTTAGCTCATTGAATTTGGAGTACAAAAATATTACACGTCAATATACCTAAAGATGGTGGGGTAGGTGCATTTCTCTTATTCTTTAAAGATTTAGCTACGGAGCCAGCAAAATCCAACAATGTACCAGAAGTGGTTGGAAGTCATTGAAGTCAATAAGAATTTGAATACAAAGGTGTCTCGTCTAGAAAAGGAAAAAGAATACTTGCAGAAAACGGTGGATGCTCTGAAGAATGAGAAGAATTGCTCAATCCAGACTGTCACCTCCCTGACGAATCAAGCCAAGCAGCTTGAGGAAGGATATGCTGCTGTGATGGAAGAGCTGAGTTAACACATAAAAATAGTGAAGATGCTAAACAGTGGATCTAGCAACCTCGATGTCGTTCTACCAGGTCAAAGGTATGATAAAGGAAATACTAGCCTTGGCTACACAGGTGAGGTTGGTTCTGGAAAGATACAGTTTGTTAAATCTAAGAAGCCAGAACAACCTGAATATGGAGTGGAAAAAATGGATAGGCCAGCCAAACTTCAAAAGCAGGTTCAGAAGGAATCGCCCAAAAGAAGCAGTCAGCAGATGCTGCAGCAATCTCTACATCAACATCATGCTAGAACAACCTGGAATGACAAATGCATCTATTACTTCTGCAACCAAGTTGGTCACATTCAAAGAAGTTGTCCCATCTTAAGTTGGTCTTAAAGACCACGAAGACCGTCTATAGCTAGACCTCGGAGAAATAGGTCAAAAAGAAGATCCTATGCCGATGTGTCCTATAGCTCGTCGGATTCAATGAAGGAATGACGTTGGTATTTCAACAATGGATGCTAAGGGCACGTGACCAAGGATCGGACTTGCCTGACTAACATTCAACCATGCAAAGAACAGCACATGACTTTTTGGAATGAGCTGAAAGGAAAAGTGCTTGGAAAGGAAACTCAATGCGTACAAGATTTGTCTAAGCCGAAGAATGTTATGCTCATGGATGGATTAAGAAACATGGCTGGAACAAGAAAAGGAAAACACTTTGTAGATGTGACGGAAGCAGATCCAATGATGCAGGGAGCAGCCCCATGCATGGAAGATGATGCAGCAGTTGCTGAGACACTTTCATCAGCACTTCAGGCGCAAGGATTGTCGGACACCTGAAAGCTGAGTTTGCTCAATTAAATGCTGAAGCAAAGAAGAATGCTACCCACCATGCCCAGATTGTTAGACTGCTGTGAGATGTGAAGTACCCCCTCGATGAGATTCCACCTCATGTGGATGAAAAATTAACGTGAGCCTATTCGTCGAGTTTCGCTTGAGGACCCTTGTCTTTTGTTGACAAAAAGGGGGGGGGGGGGGGGGAATGGTTAAAATTGCTTATGCTTCAAGCATAATACTGAATTTTCTGCTTGAGATCAGAAGAGTCTTTGGATTTGTAAAAATGCCAATGTGGAGATTGTTAAGGTATTTGACATCCTTGACAAAATCTGTAAAAGGTGATCTACCGAGATGCTACAACATCCTATGGAGACTGGAGAAATCATTAGATTGCCCAAATCAGTTCTCAAAGCATGAGTTAAAGATATGGTTCTAAAAAGAGTTTTTGGAAAGAAGGTTGTTACAACCATATCTCAACAAACTTCTAAAATCCTGGGATAGATCTTGGACTGCTAAAAGGAGTTTGGAAAGCGCCTAAATCCTAGTGGGACTAGGATTTCTTTAATCCTTCAAGGGCTTCCAGTACATAAGAGTAGCGCCTCTACGAAAGAAAGATAGCTGACACACGACACACGCATAAAGAAAGAGCGGTAAGAAAGAGCGAAGAAAGTTTGCTGTCACGGATGAAGCAGAGGGAGATCACGACTGGGAGAGTCTGATCAACAAGTTTAACTAGAGTAGAGACTCGTTGAATATCAAGTACATATGTCCTTTAAAGAAGTGTCGCCTTTGAGCTGGAAACGGAGGATCGAAGGGCAAAGGAACGTCCCCAAACTTTAAGTGGAGGTCACTGGTCAAGGGGGAGCTTTCCCGGAGTTGTGTGAACTCGCAGAAGTTAGATTGAAGCAGCAGAGAGAGCTCGGAGAATCTGAGGTAGATGCTAAGGAAGAAGTTGTTATAGCATCCTATCATAACACTTTGTCGTAGAATAGGCTAAGTCTGTGTGATTAGAGTTTTAGCATTCTATTACTACATTATGTTGAGTCATTGAGCAGTGTACTCTAGCCTGTGTGATCAGACTGAGTGAAGATTTTAGCTGGGTTGGAAGTAGAGGTTGTTCTAGCGCAGGCTGAGAACTGGAGCATTTGTACTTTAACCGTTGATAGTGGAATCTTGGGGACTTGAGAGAAGTCCACAACCTCCCCCCCCCCCCCCCCCCCCCCCCCCCCCCCCGCCCCCGGAAGTAGGCACTGTCCAAACTAGTTTACCAAAGTGCTTGTGTTTTTAGGTTCGGTCTTACCAAGATTATTCGGTAAGTGTCTTAAGAGGATGCTTTAGCATCCTGCCTGGTTCAAGACACCAGCAGCGCTTCGAAATTTCATATTGTATTGCATTTGAGATTCAACATGGAGATTCAACGTTATGATTATAATAAGATTTTAAAATTATTTGTAACCATGTTTGAGACTTCATGCATTCCCTTAATGGTCTAAGGAATGTGATGCCGACATGACGCCTTTTTGGAGCCTTATAATTTTGAGGCGTTACATTCGTTCCCTTAAATAACTCAGAGCAATCTCCTCCTACTTGTGATGTAGCTTATTAAAAGGTACTTCGTTGATACGATGATTTCCCCCCACATTCTTTAGGGTAACCCAAAACTTAATAACATCACATTCATCATCTCTTTTACAGTGTAATTCTTTCGTTCGCTGTTTGCTTGAGGCGAGTATGGTAGAGTTATTTCATGAATAATTTTATGTTGTGCACACAATAAGCTCTAAATTGTTGTACGTATTCACCTCAACGGTCACTTCTCAACCTCAGTATCTTTTTGTTGAGTTGATTCTCAACTTTCAATTTGTTTATCACAAACTTTTCAATTGCCTCATCTTTGATTTTCGGCAAATACACATAATTAAATTTTGTACAATCATCATTGAGAGTCACAAAGTATTTGATACCACTTCTAGTTGGTATGAATTTCAAATCGCATATATCATTGTGGATTAACTCGAGGGCTTCATTTTTACTTTGAACTCTATGAAAGGATGTTCTCATTAGCTTTATTTCTACACAAGATTCATAATTACTTTCTACACATTATTCCAAGTTCCTTATTTTCCTTATTGCGTCATAATTTAAATGGCCTAGTTGTTTATGCCATAAATTAGAGGGCTTAAGCAAATAAACGGAAGAAGTCTTTTTATTCAGAACTTTGGGTATGATGGCAATTACATATAATTTCCACATGCTCTTTTATATAACCCCAAACCACATGCATGTCATTCTGTGTGAGGACTACTTTCTGGGATTCTAAAGTCATCACTATCAAGTGAAGCCCCATAAATGAGATTCTTCCATATACTTGGCACACATAGAACATTCATATGCTTTAGCTCTTTTTCTGATGTCATTCCCCTTGATCATAGACGTCGTCGGGTTGCCCATATACAACTTTTCTACATCCTCTGCTAGTTCCATGGTGGAAAGGCTTTCTTTTCCGAGCATATGTGGCTGGTTGTTCCAGTATCCAGCCACCACTCATTGGGATTAAAGCCTACCAAGTTTAGCTCGGATAACATCGCCACCAAAAGGTTTCTATCAACTTTCCTTGAGTTGACTTCCTTCTTCTTCCTGCATAGCAGCTTTAGACACTCAGTAGTCACGTAACCCTCTTTTTCGATTTGAAGCATTATCCAGAAACTTGGGTTGCTACTTCTTCTTGAAAGCTCTACCCTTGGACCCACTCTTATTGGAGGGTGTCTTCCTCTTTTCCATCGTGTTCTACCACAATAGCTCTCTCTGACGGTGTGTTAAACCTTCCTTCAAAGCCCCGGTTGTCATCTTTAATCCGAAGATGAACCACGAGTCTTCAAAACTCATATCCTTGTGCTTGAGATAGTTCTTGAAGCCTTTCCATCTTTGAGGAAGCTTCTAAATGAATCTCATGGATGATTAGCGTTTACCAAGGCAACTTGGAAAGATTCACTCGTCACCATCTCTTCAACATGAATATCATGGATGATTAGCTGCATCTCTTGCACTTGACTAACAATAGTCTTCAAATTCACCATTTAGAACACGAGGAAGCGGCCCACAATATATTTTTTGGAGCTCACATCCTCACTTCTATGTTCATGATCCAAAGATTCTCAGAGCTATATAGCGGAGAATTTGGTGTCGTACACATTACACAATGAGTCAGCTAGGTCATTCATCACATAGTTCTGACAAACACAATCTGAGTCGTTCCTTGCACTAAGCATGCGAACCAGAGAGTCGGTCTCTTTCTCTGTAAGAGTACGAGGATCCTTGGTTAGAAATCAGGCCAACCGTAAGGTCATCAAGTAGAAGAGCATCTTCTATTACCATAACTTAGGGTTCAACTTAGTGAGCTTCTCAGACCTTTCGGCCAAGATCACTACGAGGGATCTGCATGTCACACTTCCGATTTAAATTAGACCCGTAGGTCCATTCCCGGTCGCAGCTGTACTTGGGGTAAACCCAACCACAACACTAGGTGTTGGTTATACTTCGAGAGTAACTAAGACATTTGCATTGATGTCCAAGGTCTGGTTTTGGGATTTTATAACTACTAGAAAACCACACAGTTAGTAATTTTGATAAAATTTCTATAAATTCCATTTATCGCACGGAATAATGCTTTAAGATTGTTGATGACTATGCGTGCGAATAGCTATTTCTTCAAATACAAGAAGATAATCAAGGAAATAGAATATGAAATTAACAAGATCAGAATAAGGAGGAATTTTGAGGCTCGTTTAAAGTGTTATTAACTTTCCTTAGGTATAGGAACTCGCGAACAATCGCTTCTCCGAATACAACAACTCTTCAGCTAAACAATGCACCAAGTTGTGAAGCCCTAGCGAACTAGATCGTATTCCAATTGTTGGAATCGTGGCTTTCTAAACTTCGCGTTTGTCCAATATTTGAATTGAATGGACAATCAATTGAATAGCAGAAAAGTAAAGAACACAAGTCTTTTAAAGTGGTTCGGTTATTTCTGCAAATAACCTACTCCACTCCCCAAGTAACCACTTGAGGCTTTTCTTAATAACGTTGGCTTTTCAATAGGATCTGCCAAAGAACCTGTACAATGGTTTTCAGTGGGCTAAACCAGAAACCCCTTTGTTTTCAGATCAACAAAGAAACTCACAACTTTGCTTTTGCAGGCTAAGCAACAACCTTGACGGTGTAGATTCTTTGTTGTGGGAGCACGTCTCTTTCTGCACAGGAGTTGGATTCAACTGATGAATCTGTGCAGAGTACTTCAAAGCTTCAGAGAATATGACAGCGGGAAACTTTGCTTTGAAGGAGAAGGGAACTCTCGGGAAAGATTGAAAGTTGAAAATCTGCGAGAGTTGAGTTTGCCTTTTTGTGCGCTTGTATGAATTTCAAGAATGGAAGAAGAAGTTGTTTCTTCTCAAGATTGTAAGGAATAGATATAGGAAAAGAGATGAATGGATGTGTCGGTTTGTAATTTGAATTCAGCAACCGCTTGCACCTTTTAACTTCTAAAGGATAAGCTTTGATTCAAATAACAAAACTGTCCTGAACTGTCAAGAAACTGCTAAGTGTGGAAACTGTTTAACTGACATGTAGCCTACATATGATAGTTACATGTAGTCCACATGCAATACCAAGTATATGAACTATCACTGTGATGTAGTCTACATACAGATTTCCATATGAAGTCTCCATTAGCACAAGCAGTTAACAATGTAACTTTATGTAGCCTACATCTGGATTCAGTATGTAGTCTACATTGCTAATGAGATTCCCGTTTCAACAAGATTACAATATTGTTAATCATTGTTATCATCAAAACTAATGCAGGATAGAGATGAAACAATCTCCCCCTTTTTGATGATGACAACCATATAGCATGATTAATCAGTATTGAAATAATCTCCCCCTTTGTCAAAATCAAAAAGAATCAAACTCCCCCTGAATTAAAGCGGGGATATATTCTAAGTGACTTGATTAAAGGAAGAACAAAAGTTCATGAGGGCGTGGAATGGAACATCACGACCAAGGGACAGACGCTTTTCTTGTAGAAACGAAAGAACAAAATGACAGAATTTTAGTAGAGTGAAAAAAAAGAAAAAGTAAGTACAACCTTAGTCCGAATCACTGAGTTCCACATTGGAAGAGGAAGTACAACTGGAGGGACGCTTTCTCGAAGACATGGGCTCTTCTGTGAATCTGCTTGCAGAGGCTCGGTGGGTTTTTGGATTGGAAGGTCTATCCATAGGTATACCACCAACAGACACGGGAGGAGTCTTTTCTTTGCCTTGGGACTTAAGGATTTTAGTGACAAGATCCTTACTGTGGTCCAAGAGGGCATAGATGGATAGAAAGTTGTTATTAACAGCTCTGTCCAACGTCTTAAGAGACCTTTGATATGTGTCCAGCTTCTGCATCAAGTCCTCCTCAAAGCCCTTGACCCTTCGCTTCTCCAAATCGATCTCATTCCTTAGAATTTGATGGAGCTCAGCGAAGTCATCATACTGCTTGAACAGGATAGTATAGAACTTATCCAGTTCTGCCTTTACCAAGGCCAGTATAGAGGCTGTGGAGGGAGATGATGAGGTAGAGCCATCAGCAGGAGAATTCTTCTGAGATTCCAAGAGGAGGGTCTTCAGTTCCTTGTTCTCAGCTTCGATCCTATCAAGCCTTTCTAACAAGGGTTGAAGATCTACTTGTGAAGATGAGCTAGCAGTCTGAGGAATCGGAGGAGGCCTGGAATCATTGCTGACTTGGATTACCAGATCAGTATAAGATCTTTCCATGTCCCGGAGCATATCCATAACAGGAGCAAGATCAACTGCATTAGACGAGTGTTGTAACCCTAAAGTCCCATAATCTGAGGACTTAGGCAACTGTCCAGAGGCAGCCTTGCTCTTGAAGATAGCTGAGCATGGGACCAGATCAATCACAGGGGCTGGTATGGGGACACCTTCCAGATACTTGGATGTTTTGGCAGACTTGTCATTGAAGTAACAGTCCACTTCATCACAGAATTGCCATCCAGTGTTGATGAAGTTGTCATAGCCATACACAGATGTAGGCACCATAGGCCGTTCTCCAGACAAGGGAACTCCAAACTTCTCAAAGAAGATAGTGAACACATTACCAAATGGTAGATCAGTGTTTCTTTGTTTCTGACCCATGACCTTGGGTTCCGCCCAAATTTTAATAATCAACCGATACATGACATACGGAAGGTCGATTAACTGTTCATCCCCTTGAATGATCTTAGCCGCAACCAACAGATTATAGTATGGTTCAAACTGCAACCGACCACCTCGAGGAAGGAAATTGTACATTAATATGTGAAGTACTAACCTTCCTAGCATAGGGGGCCTGGATAGAGTAATCCGTTCGCCGCCAAGATCTAAGCCGTCCATGACAACCTTTAGTGCCTCAGATGGAGACATGGAGGTTTCAGGGTCCCATTCTGGGAAGCAGAAGTCACGACAGTCAGATCTGTCCAAGTCCAAAATATCAGCAATAATCTGGGGATTCAATTTGATGGAGACCCCCTTCACCATTGACTGGATCATCCCCTGATCATTAACCCTCAAGTTTGCAAAGAAGATTCGAACCAAATCTTGGTAACAGTTGCGAGGATTAGCAACAATAGAGTTCCAAGAGCGAAACTTCCCTTTCAAATTGAGTGTTGGGAACGAGTCCAGGTCGTAGGCGTATCCATGTTGGACTTGTCGATCTTTGAACTTGTGGTTGAAGAGCTGAAGGTGAGTAGTGCTGAGGAAGTTGTCAGGATGAATTGAAGATTCTTCCTCATCAACTCTCGCTTTCTTGGACCCACTAGAAAGGATTTCCTTTCCAGGGCGCTTCTGAGCATGACGAGGGGACTCAAACTCCACAGGTTCTTCAACTCTGCCGGTATGATCCTCCTGAGACACATGCGTCGCCTTAGTCTGACGACTGGCGCCGCGGGTCTTTCCTGACCTAGATCCCTTTTGAGTCATTTTGTTATGAAGGGAGTAAGGGTGAGGAATGAAAGTCCTTTTTAAAAGGAAGTAAAAGGAGGTTGCGGGGAGTTTAGAGGCGGTTTAGAGACGGTTTAGCAGAGAGTGGGCCAAGGAGTTTTGAGCAAGAAAGTAGTGGGAGGTTAAGATGTAACTTGATCTGATTTTATCCCACTAATTTCTAACCGTTTGACCACTCCATTTTTAACCGTTGGAGGCTGTCGGCGTGACAGTTGAATGCCAGTAACATTTCCAATCGTTGGACAGGTTGTGGGCTTCATCAAATATTCCGAATGAAGTCTACATTGTAACTATAGAGTATAGTTACCTTTAGACTTCTTCAAGATCAATCATTCCAAGTTCTCTTCGTAAGAATGAGAATCTGTCTTTATCAAGAGGCTTAGTAAAAATGTCAGCAAGTTGTTTTTCAGTACAAACAAACTTGACACATATATCTCCTTTCGCAACATGATCTCTAAGGAAATGATGCCTTAGATCAATGTGCTTAGTTCTTGAATGAAGAACAGGATTTTCTGAAATACTTATTGCACTTGTGTTATCACAGAATATAGGAATTTGTGAATAACATAGCCCAACATCTTTCAATGTTTGTTTCATCCAAAGGACTTGGGCGCACGCACTAGCTGCTGAAACATACTCAGCTTCAGCAGTTGACAAAGCAACTGAATTTTGTTTCTTGCTGTTCCATGATACTAAGGATGATCCTAAGAAAAAGCAGTTCCCACTTGTACTTTTTCTATCAACCTTGTATCCAGCAAAATCAGCATCTGAATATGCTATTAGATCAATAGTTGATCCTTTTGGATACCATATACCAAGAGATGGGGTATATTTTAGATATCCAAGAATTCTCTTTAGAGCACGCATGTGTGATTGCTTAGGATCAGATTGATATCTAGCACACAAGCATACGCTAAACATAATGTCTGGTCTCGATGAGGTAAGGTATAGTAGACTCCCGATAATACTTCGATAAAGTTTGATGTCTACTGATGCACCTTCTTCATCTTTACAAAGACTTATGCTAGTACTCATAGGAGTAGGATATGTCTTTTGACTATCCTTGTCAAATTTTCTAAGTAACTCTTTAGTATACTTAGTTTGACTCAATAGAATGCCTTCTTCAGTTTGTTTAACTTGAAGTCCTAGGAAGAAATTCAATTCTCCCATAGAAGACATCTCAAATTCCTCTTGCATGAGTTTCTCAAATTCAGCGCACAATTTCAAGATTGTAGCACCAAAAATGATGTCGTCCACATAAATTTGGACTATGATCATTTCTTTACCATCATGTTTGGTAAATAGAGTATGATCAATTGCTCCTCTTTTGTAACCTTTCTTAATAAGAAAAGTTGTCAATCTTTCATACCATGCTCTAGGAGCTTGTTTTAGACCATAAAGAGCTTTCTTTAGTCTATAAACATATTCAGGATTACTAGGATCCTCAAATCCAGGAGGCTGTTTAACATAGACTTCTTCCTTAATGACTCCATTTAGGAAGGCACTTTTGACATCCATTTGATAGAGTTTCATATTCATATGACTTGCTAATGCACATATCATACGAATAGATTCAAGTCTAGCAACAGGAGCATAAGTTTCATCATAGTCTATGCCTTCTTGTTGATTGTAGCCTTGTGCTACTAATCTAGCCTTATTTCTTATAACATCTCCATCTTCATTTAACTTGTTCATAAATACCCACTTTGTACCCACAATAGGATAGTTAATGGGAGGAGGAACAAGTTCCCATACATTATTTCGGACAAATTGATCCAATTCTTCTTGCATGGCCAATATCCAATCAGGATGTGGTTCTGCTTCTTTGAAGTTCTTTGGTTCAATGTTTGAGATGAAGGCTGTCCATTGACATGTTTCATCAAGGACATTCCTTCTTGTCCTTACAGGAAGGTCTGCTGGACCAATGATCTGCTCCATAGGGTGATCACGGTGTTCCTTCCAAACTTTTGGGAAATTTATACCATCATCAACAGCATGATTATCATCAAGTGTTGAAGATGTAGTGCAGGGTGTCAAACCTTCATCATTTCTATCTTTTGGAAGACCAATGATGGATTCATCAAAAGCGACATGCATAGATTGTTCCACTTTAAATGTTCTCAGGTTATAAACTCTATAAGCCTTAGAATTTGTGGAATAACCTATGAAGATACCTTCATCACTTTTAGAATCAAATTTTCCAAGATGATCCTTTTCATTTAAGATGAAGCATCTTGCTCCAAAAACTTTAAAATAGGAAATTCTAGGTTTCTTCCCATGATATAGTTCATATGGAGTCTTTTGTAGATGATTTCTAAGATGTACTCGGTTGATAATATAACATGAGGTGTTCACAGCCTCAGCCCATAAATATTTAGGCAAGTTATTTCCGAGAATCATACATCTTGTCATCTCTTGAAGAGTTCGGTTTTTCCTTTCCACCACTCCATTTTGTTGTGGTGTTCTAGGATTAGAAAAGTGATGTTGAATTCCTTTTTCTTTACAGAATTCTTCAAACACTTCACTATTGAACTCTCCACCTTGGTCACTTCTTATTTTGATGATTTTATCATTCTTTTCATTGCATACAAGATTATAGAACTCCTTGAAACATTCCAAGGCTTCATTCTTATGTGCAAGAAAATATACCCAAGTATATCTAGAATAATCATCAACAAGAACGAAAGCATAGGATTTTCCACTTATACTTTTGACATCCACTGGTCCAAACAGGTCCATGTGGATTAAGTCAAGTGGCTTAGACGTGGTTATGTCTTTCTTGCTTTTAAAGGAGGTTTTGTGTTGTTTACCCTTCTGGCATGGACCACACAATCCTTCCTTTTTGAAACTTGTCTCAGGAAGTCCTCTCACTAACTTATTCCTTTGGAGGAACTTCAGGAGATCATAGTTGACATGACCAAGACGCTTATGCCACAATTGACATGTGCTTTCGGTAGTGGCTGATAGGCATACATTGGATGAGGATATGTTCATATCTAATTTATAAACATTTCCTATCCGTAACCCTTCAATGGTTTGTCCTTTAACTGAATCATGAATAATACAGTTATTAGGAGTGAAGGTTACTTTGTATCCTTTGTCACATAGCTGGCTAACACTAATGAGATTATGCTTTAGATGAGAGACTAACAGCACATCCTCAATTAGTAATGAATTTTCACCAGTTATGTTACCAATCCCAATGATCTTTCCTTTCTTATCATTACCAAAAGATACGGTCCCACCATTGTAGGACTTGAAAGATGAAAACATGGTTTTATCCCATGTCATATGGCGTGAACATCCACTGTCCAAATACCAACTTTTGGTATTGACATCCTGCAATAGGTGAGGAGATGCATTTAAGGAACCCTAACTAATATGGGTTCTCTTGACTTTATAAGAGTGTCTGGTAGGTATTCTTTAGGAATCCATACCCTATGTATCCTAGGTGTGATCTTAGAAGCATGTCTAGAGTGTGACATCCTAGAGGAGTTTCTTATTTTATTTACAGGCTTCCTCCTTTTCCTAACATGTGGCCTACATAAGTTATTCTCATGTTGCCTACATGTATCAGTGATACGTGATTTGTGCAGACTTTGCTTTCGTCCATTCCTGACATGTAGCCTACATGAACGAGTGGCATGTTGCCTACATGCAGCATTGTTATGACGTTTATGCAAAGTTTGACTTGGCCTATCTATCACATGGAGGTTACATGCGTGATCGTTTTGTTTCCTACATGTATTGTGAATCTCATGACAGGTATAATCTGATTGCCTACGTCTACGTGGGCTAATCTGATTGTACTTGGATCGATCATTTATATGAGTCTTACTGATCCTTTGTCTAGTATCAATAGTTGTTGATACACGGGTTTTCTCAACTTGACGACCTGATTCCTTAGCCATTTTAGGAATAGTATGGTGAACAGAGGTTTGTTCAGGAAGTTGTTCTCTTGTGTCAGTAGATCTTACAAACTTAATGGGAGTGATATTTCCACCCTTTTTGATGGAGTGATCATAGCCAATCCCATGTTTGTTGTCGACAGATCGTTGGACATCCAAGAGATCATTTAAGTCACAAGTACCTTTATTAAGATTTGAAATTGTATCTTTCAATTTCGTATTTTCTTTAACAAGGGTACTTTTCTCACTACGGAGTGATTTTACTTCCTCATACAATTCCTTGTATCTATAATATAAATTGAAATATGCATTGGATGCTTCATCAAATGAGAAATTTGAGGGATCATTACTTACTTGATCGTCTTTATTTGCCATAAGACATAGGTTTACTTCATCCGTTGAAGTTGCTTCTTCATCTTCACTTGATTCATCCCAAGTGGTGACTTTGAAAGATTTTTCTCCTTTTTCAAAGTTCTTCTTCTTTAAAGTGCATGTACTTTTATAATGACCCTTTTTACCACAGTTGTGACATACAACTTGTGATGGATCAGTTTTCTTTCCTGATCTCTTTCTCAGGAATTGCTTGAATTGTCTAGTGATTAATGCGATATCATCATCATCATCATCACTGTCAAATTCTATCTTTTCGGATTTGAATGCTATTGTCTTTGGTTTGATAGGTTCTGGTTCAAAACCTTCCAAATCAATCTCATGAGTCAAAAGTGATCCAAGTAGATCCTGTAGACTTAACACATTCAGATCTTTACTCTCAACGATGGCAGTAACTTTTGGTTGCCATGTTCTAGGGAGACTTCGCAAAACCTTTCTGACTTTTTCATGGTTTGCGTAGGTCTTCCCGAGAGATTGAAGAGAGTTGGTAATGGATGTAAATCTTGTGAACATGCTTGTTATGTTCTCATCCTTTTCCATCTTGAAGAGTTCATATGCTCTTACAAGTCTATCAATTTTCTGCTGCTTAACTTGAGAGGTTCCTTCATGGATGACTTCTAAGTTTTCCCATATCTCCTTTGCGTTTTCACAAGTTAGAATACGCTGGAGTTCAACATCACAGAGTGCACAAAAGAGTATTGTCTTAGCCTTGGCATTCAAGGTAAGTTTTCTTTTGTCATCCTCAGTGAGTTCGGAATCTTTCTTAGGTCTCCAATTTGGTTCCTCCTTTGTACCAGCATCTTTGACGGGAACAAAAGGACCTTGTTTTATTACTTTCCATAGATCTACGTCTATACTCTGGAAATACACTTCCATACGTGTTTTCCATAAGGAGTAATTGTCTCCATTAAAGAATGGAGGTCTGGATATTGAAAGTCCTTCTACTGGATTTGCGAAGTTTGCCATAGCGAGTGATTCACCGTTTTGAAGCAAAACCAAAGTGAATCAACCTGCTCTGATACCAATTGTTGGAATCGTGGCTTTCTAAACTTCGCGTTTGTCCAATATTTGAATTGAATGGACAATCAATTGAATAGCAGAAAAGTAAAGAACACAAGTCTTTTAAAGTGGTTCGGTTATTTCTGCAAATAACCTACTCCACTCCCCAAGTAACCACTTGAGGCTTTTCTTAATAACGTTGGCTTTTCAATAGGATCTGCCAAAGAACCTGTACAATGGTTTTCAGTGGGCTAAACCAGAAACCCCTTTGTTTTCAGATCAACAAAGAAACTCACAACTTTGCTTTTGCAGGCTAAGCAACAACCTTGACGGTGTAGATTCTTTGTTGTGGGAGCACGTCTCTTTCTGCACAGGAGTTGGATTCAACTGATGAATCTGTGCAGAGTACTTCAAAGCTTCAGAGAATATGACAGCGGGAAACTTTGCTTTGAAGGAGAAGGGAACTCTCGGGAAAGATTGAAAGTTGAAAATCTGCGAGAGTTGAGTTTGCCTTTTTGTGCGCTTGTATGAATTTCAAGAATGGAAGAAGAAGTTGTTTCTTCTCAAGATTGTAAGGAATAGATATAGGAAAAGAGATGAATGGATGTGTCGGTTTGTAATTTGAATTCAGCAACCGCTTGCACCTTTTAACTTCTAAAGGATAAGCTTTGATTCAAATAACAAAACTGTCCTGAACTGTCAAGAAACTGCTAAGTGTGGAAACTGTTTAACTGACATGTAGCCTACATATGATAGTTACATGTAGTCCACATGCAATACCAAGTATATGAACTATCACTGTGATGTAGTCTACATACAGATTTCCATATGAAGTCTCCATTAGCACAAGCAGTTAACAATGTAACTTTATGTAGCCTACATCTGGATTCAGTATGTAGTCTACATTGCTAATGAGATTCCCGTTTCAACAAGATTACAATATTGTTAATCATTGTTATCATCAAAACTAATGCAGGATAGAGATGAAACACCAATATCACCAAGACTTTAAGACTTCAAATAAACTAAAAAACTCAAAAAATAGCCGACTATATAGAGGAATGTTGTATTTTTATTATATTTTTTGTTATCTCAAATGAAGAGCAATGTACCTCTTCATATAGGCACGCAAAACTGGAGTCGAATCACTCGCTGAGCTTGCATGAATCAAGATTGATTCGGTCAAAGCCGGTCAACCCGGCCCAAAATCAAAGGTATAAATAGAAAGAGATGAAAAAGAAAACCCTAGCAGCCTCTTACTGGAAAAAACCCTCGACTAGAGATAATCGCAAATTGGAGACAGAAGTCAACATCACGAAGCACGAAAGTTTTAGAAAATGGCGATGTGACCCCATTTTGTGAGCCAAATTAGGGTGGAGTATACCTCATATTGAATTAAAATCGTAGTTCAATTAATTTTTTTCGGACAGCCATTTTCTTCACATTCTTAACACAATTTTCCAACATCAACACCCACCACACCTTCGAAATCAACATTGGGGTAATAAAGAAATTATATTTACGTTGCTAAGTACTAAGGGCATGTTCTATTGATCTTAAGTCGGTTACTTAAGTTCTTAACTTAATTTAACTTAACTTAAGTCTACTTAACTTAACTTATTTTAAGTACTTAAATTATTATTCATCACCACAACCCACCACCACCACCACCACAACCCCCACCACCACCACCGCCACCATCAGAACAACCCACCACCACAATCCACACCCCACCACCACCATCATCACAACAACCCACCACCACCACCACCACCACAACCCTCCATAACAAGCCACCACTATTACCACAACACTTCTAAAATCACAACAACCCACCACCAATAAAAATAATAATTAATGTGCTTAACTTACTTAACTTAAGTACTTAAAATTTAAATGTAAAAAAACAGGGCCTAAGCATAACTTGCCATCTCGTTCAAAGGCCTAGTCTTAGTGTTCATTGTCTTCGACCAATTATTTGCTTTATGGCTTAGTTGAATGAAGTTATGAGTGACGCATGCATCCGACTACGATGAATTAAGTTTTTGATTCACTTTTTATCCACATAGATAATCTTTGAAATTGTAGAATTTGCCTTCAATGTCTATGAAAGCTTGGTATTGTTCATGAATGCTTCTTAATTTTATATCTTTCCAAGTAATATATTAATATCATTCTCTTTAGGATATTTTTCATGTACTCCAATATGATCCTCTACTTCATTTATTTGTATTGGACTTTAAGGACGCCTTTTTTCCTCCTAGTGTGGCCTGATAAAGAATTCATTATGATTTATTTCATGTTCGTTTTATATCTTAATTTAATACATGCATGAAATTAAAGAAGCATGTCAAAGAGTGAAGCATCAAAACTAAAATATCAAAAAGCTCGTCATGAGAAGGTACACAAACTGACCAGTGTGGCAACTACAGATTGTCATTGGCACACATCAAGTGTTCTTACAATGGAATGTATTAGTAGATGAATTAATTTGTAGAAAAATGGCCAAATTTATTGACTCTGTCCAGTTTAAGATTGTGACAAAGACAGACCAGACCACCATCTTCAAACCACAATATCCATCCTGTTTCGGCCAGCTTTGCACCAAGACCACCACCGGCCTCGTTGGTGAGGTGCTGTTTTTTTTCAAGTCCAATTGAACATTCAAGTGTGCACCTGGCTGTAAGTCTATTACATTACATTTTCAAAACGCGATGAATACTAGTCACATGCATTACTGTTGGTTAGGATATGACATATTCAAAGCGATGCATTTTTTGGCACAAGTATCCAAAGCAATAGCCGCAACTCCTCAGCCTGAAAGCAAAATTTCTTAGGAGGCTCAAATTAAGTTGTAACTTGATCCCCTGATTCACTACTGGAAGGCGGGCAGATGCTTCCCAAATCAGTTTATTCTTTTCATTGTATTGACGTAAGTATAGCTCGAGAAAGACACAAAAAGTTTCCTGAACCTGCCAATCAAGGGAAAATGTCAAATAGAAGCAAAATTAGGGAAACTAAGCTTTCAGAAAATGTTATTACACTACATAATCAACCATACTTGGGTGCAGCAGGAACAAAACAGTTGCACAAGACAATTTCAAGGTACACTCTCCAGCCCATTGTAAATAAATGAATCATCATTCGATATTCTTTCTAATGTACATGGAATACATACCAAACCCACTGGCTCATGTGTTGTGCCATTGCTTGGAAGCTTTTGCTTGGATTGTCATTTAGCAGACAATGCACCATCCCACTTGGGAAGAACATTGTATATAAGATGGATAACCATATGTCAACTGGGCCACTGTATTTCCGTAATATGTTAGTACTAACCTGAGATGATAAGAAAACAATAAACAAAAACAATCATCTCAGATCAATTATACATTGTGAACAAATAGAAAACAATGAAGTAGTGCAACAAACAGTCCGGAAAAACTAACAAGTTCCCAGGCTTCTGTTTTTCTTGGTGAAACATGCAAGAACCTTCTGTATAATAAGATGTACAAACAGGGAAAAGGATATTAATGGGAGAAGAAAAGCAAATCACAGCCACTTCAGACATCTATAAGATTCACATTTCAAGTTGAAAAATTGCTTCGGCGAACAAATATATGCTCAACACGTGGTTTCAAGATGCGAACAGTAGTGTTGTGATACTTTATATGTTGAAATTTGTACAAATATATCTCATGTTCAAGCTAACTGCTCTGGACTTGCCATTTTTGTTTCTCATCAGAATAGGTTCAGGTGAAGCAAAAAAAAGGTGCTGAAGAAAAAAACCAAGGCGCCTTATGGCTATCAAAGTTGCTCACTTGACACAAAAATAGATCTCAGCTTTTCCTGAAGTAAATAGAGTAGTGTATTTTCTCTTTGACTCAACAGCGTAATTTTGGGCATCACTCCTGAATTTTTTTCCCATTAATTTACCATTTTCACATTCTAGACGAATAAACAATTAATTTTGGTTACCAAAGAGTTATTGGATAACCTACGAGAAGTCACTAACCCACGAACGCACCAAGGATGGAATACTATATAACTCTAGCTAAATTATGAAGAATAAGAGCATCAAATGGCTCAGCTATAAATGCACAATGCAATTTATGATGGTGAAGTATGAAACGACCTTACCCCATGATGCACATCTCTATGATTACAGTGACCAGAAATACCGTAACTGTCGAATGTAAGTATCTGATATAAAGAAAACATTAGAAATGGAGAATATTATAATAATTAATCAGCACAATTCAGGAACAGCCAAGGACACAGGCTAAAAAAAGTTACAAATGAAGAGTTTTCTCAGAGAGAACAGACCAACTTACTGAATCAATATTTCTAGAAGCAACTTCCTCCTCAATAATCTTAGCTAATATATTGTGATCCCAAACCTTTCCGAATCCATCCTATTGATATAATGCGATGAGACTGTCTATACTTTAGCATACTTCTTGAATAGATAGCATGTCTGTAAGTTTACAAAATTTAGTAAACTTGTACCTGCAATTTTGGATCGTCCAAGACCTTAATTTGTTGAAGAGGGACCTGAATATGTGAAGCGAAGCAAGTCAAATGTTCTGAAAATATAAATCAAAATAAGATGAAACTTGTATATTTCAAGGTTTGGAAACAATCACAGAAGACTGAGCTAAAACATGACAAATGAGTTAACCAGTGTTTTAGTGTTCTTAACCTTTAAGATAGCACAAGCTTGGTATAGTTCTTCTTTTCTCATATTGCCCATTCCATCAGCGTTGCCTGCATATTTGGAAATCATGGCTTAGTTACTCAAAGGACTAAAACAAAAAATATGTGGTTCTTAAACAAACAACAATGCCACTGAGCAACACAATTATCGAAAATATGCTGTAATACCGCAATGGATAAACTACT
Organism: Umbilicus rupestris; assembly: GCA_963678935.1. Classification (NCBI taxonomy): domain Eukaryota; kingdom Viridiplantae; phylum Streptophyta; class Magnoliopsida; order Saxifragales; family Crassulaceae; genus Umbilicus; species Umbilicus rupestris. The sequence goes on along the minus strand of OY787615.1, from coordinate 3,030,920 downwards.
CTATCTTCTTCAGTCTATACTACCTTTATCCTCCACGGGTGCTCATACTTAATTTGTTTAAAGCGCTAGAATGGAATACACAGCACATGTTTGAATTGGTTATCACTCAGATGGAGCTATGAATTCATTTCATGGTCTATCGCTTGAATCAAGTTTCGTAATGCATTAGTGTCACCGAGTTTAACCAAACTTGCTAAATGACCAACCAATTACTTTGTTTTATTTAACTCCCTGCCTCATCATTATGAACGTATTTTACAAAGTCAGAAAAGAATTCACATAAATAAGGACAGCTTATGTTGAACTCTGTCAAGGAAAAGAGCGGTTACCAGTTGAAACACATAATACATGAAGATTATGACCCTTTGAAGTCATGTAATTAATTGTAGGAGAAAAGAACCTGCAAAATCAACGTTTAACAAGCCATGTTTAATGAGATGGCAACTGCAAAAAAATTTAAGCAACAAAATAAGCAAGAAAATGATAAGATAACAGTTTACATTGACTCGTCATCTGGGTGGGCAATGACAAGCAGGATATTACGCTTTTTAACACTGTCAACTGATAATAACATGAGAGACAGAAAGGAAGAATAAGATAAAATGACCACAACTGAAGGCACAAAAACAAAAAAATAAATATACTCAATCTGAAATACAGATAGCATAACATGAAGTGTCATTACTGAAAAAGGTAGCCCTCCACGATGAATGTAAGGAATAATAAACTTTGCAGAGCGAAGCAACCCAGCATACAAAGATTGAAAAAACAATCAATAGCCAAGCCATCTGGCGATTCTCTGCAAAATACAAGTTAGGAGATACCTTGTCAACTCCAATTGATGTATAAGATTCTAAAAGCAGATAGTACTCTTAAAGGGCCTTCTAAATAAACAAGATGATAAGTTAACTTCGTTGGGAAGCGAATAAACAATCAGCTCCGTTCACAATTTTGTTCCAATGACCTATAACCCATATTAAGCAAATTAAATCATCTTTGCATCAAAATACTCAATGATTGTTACAAGTAGTATATTTGACCATCTTGAGCAATTACACACTAAGGTCATCAAATAATCTTAATTGATTACTGCCTAATTGTAATAAAATAAGTACCAAATTTCCTGGCAAGAAATTATTCTACCACTAAACTATCCTAACAATTGCCAACAACTCATCCTTGAAAAGAACTGCAGTTAAATGCCTCATCTTCTCACAATATATACCTCATTTGCATTTCATAGAAACCATCAAAATCTACAAACACAGCCCCCATAAACGCAGTCTTTAACCCACTAATAATTCAACAATCAAGCCATCTCCTGACTTCAAACAGATCCAAAGTGGTCATCAATTCCAGCAATAAACTTTTCCAAACAAACCCTAATCGACCAAGCAGCATTTACTACTACCTTCAACAGATGACACCCCCGACACGTTGCAAGCAGCACAAAGCTCTCCAAGCCTTTGGATCCCGCACAAAATCAAATCCCAGACTCACTCTACCGAAGGGCAAGATTTTATACAAAGGGAAGGATTCTGGTGTGCCCTTAATAACAGTCCGGCTTATAGGATAGATGGTGCGATTGCTGTTTAGGACATTGAACACTATCAATCTCTCAAAGTCGAGCAGTTACTATTCTGCCGTTTTCCTTGCTTTTCTCTGCCTAGCAACCCTAACGTTCTGCTCTTTTGACCTTAAATCAGTTACTTAAATATTTAACTTAATTTAAATGATCTTAAATTAATTTAACATAACTTAACTTAAATACTTAAATTACTATTCATCATCATAACCAACCACCACAAAAACACACCATCACCACCACCACCACATTAATCGACCACCACCATCATCACCACACCCACCACCACAATCCATCACCACTACCACCATCACAACCCACCACCACCACCACAGCCCACCACCACATAACCCACAACCAAATAACCTACCATCGCCACCGCCACCGCCACCGCCACCGCCACCGCCACAACCCACCACCACCCACCGCAACCCACCAAAACCCATCACCACCACAACCCATCACCACCACCACCATCACAACCCACTACCACAACCCACCACAACACACCACCACCACCACAACCCAACACCACCACCACAACCATCACAACAATAACCCACCACCACCCACCGCAACCCACCACAACCCATCACCACCACCACCACAACCCATCACCACCACCACCATCACAACCCACCACAACAGCTCACCACCACCACAACTCATCATCACCACCGCAACCCAACACCACCGCCATCACAACAACTCACCACCACCACCACAATCCAACACCACCACCATCACAATAACAAACCACCGCAACCCACCACAACCCTTCACCACCACCACCACAACCCATCACTGCCACCACAACTCATCATCACCACCACAACCCAACACCACCGCCATCACCACAACTCACCACCACCACCACAACCCAACACCACCACCATCACAACCCACTACAACAACTCACCACCACCACCACCACAACTCATCATCACCACCACAACCCAACACCACCGCCATCACAACAACTCACTACCACCACAACCCAACACCACCACCATCACAACAACAACTCAACACCGCCGCCACCACAACAATCCACCACCACCACCACAATAACCCACCACCACCACCACCGCCACAACTCACCACCCCCCACCACAACCTCTTAGTGAATAGTGGTGGTGATGATGAATAGTGGTGGTGGTGGTGAATAGTGATTGTGATGAATAGTGGTGGTTATGAATAGTGGTGGTGGTGATGAATAGTGGTGATGGTGGTGAATAGTAGTGATGATGAATAGTGGTGGTTGTGATGAATAGTGGCGGTGATGAATATTGACGGTGATGAATACTGGTGGTGATGAATAGTAGTGGTGGCGGTAATGAAAGACATGCAGGAATGTACTTAACTTAACTTAACTTACTTAACTTAAGTGTATTTAACTTAACTTAACTTAAGTACTTAAAATTTAAGGTCAAAAGAACAGGGCTTTAGTCTTCTCACGTCTCCCCCATCGAGAAGGCCAGCCACCTTCAGCATAGGCCCCAAATTAGCCTCCCTATAAAAGGTGTATAAAGCATCTCTCACCGCGTTATGCCTTCAAATCCTCCTTCCACCTCCTGGACAATGGGAATCGTGATCCCCCGCTGCATCAGACGTGTGAAACCCCCTACAGGCCGTACAAGCCCGGGAAACTACAAACACATCGTGTCCGGTACGGTACCTGAGGGCCAAGCGATACGCCGCCGAGCTCATATGAAGCCCAGAGAAAAAAATAGGTATCGCTGTGGTCCAAATATCACTCCCCACGCAGCAACAGCATCCACCAGAGTACTCACCCGGACCCCTCCCTGCCCCTTGATCTCTACTCTGATGACTTCCGCAGCCAGGAAGGTAAGCCATTGTTGTGGCTTAGCCTTCGACCTAAGCTCATCCAATCCAACTGGGGAGGTAGGACGAAATTTCAAATTCCATTTCTCAAGCAAGACTCCGCACCTAGACGAAGAGAACGAATCCTTCGTAAGCATCTCCCACAAACCTCCAGCCTGCACCAAGGAGGCCACTGCAGCTGAGAGAGCCACCTCGCTCCCCACCGGAATTCCAAGCCCATCAAACTTAAGAGGTAAACCCACCAATCTTCTTTGCTCCATCGTGAAACCCGTGTTCCAAATATGCACCAAACTCTGATGCACCGCTGTGTCGAAAGAGCGAATCGACCTCTCAATCCAATCGGGCGGTGAACACCGCAAGTTATACATCATCTTCGGCATGCCTACGCAGGCGCGCAACAGCAACAACTCCAGTTGTGGATTATCCAACTTTGACACCTCAGTTAGAATGGCCTGAATGCCTAGAACTCTCTTCCCTACCACCCCATCGGTCCTTCTCTCATCCGCTGAAATAGGATTACCCAAAACAGATAAAGCGAGGAGTCCGAGACCACCACCCCGTCTGGCACCTCCGGATGCCGGTTCCTGCCACCCCCTGGCCACCACTATAAAGACTTGGTATGCTTCACCACCAACCCAAGCCGTGGCCCCGCCGTATGACCCCAAACGCCATCGACAAATCCTCTCTGTGTCCCATCAATATACCATCGTTCAGGTACCAAGCGTTGAGCATCAAACGAGGACACAACTCTCCAATCCGACGAAGCAAAGGCTGTAAAGCGACGGCAAAAAGGAAAGGCCCCAAAAAATCGCCTTGCTGCACCCCCGACAACTAAGAATCGTCGACTCTCCAAAAAAGAACAAAGCTTGAGACCCATAACAATACTCAACCCAAGCGCTCAGCGATGGGAAATGCAGCCGCACTCCTTACAAGAAAACCTCTACTGACCAGATTAAAAGCATTTGTGAGATCCACCTTCAAAACTCCTAGCCCCTCATCGGCTGAATGCTTCCCCATCAAGTGGTTTAAAGAGTGTGTAATAGCCTATGCTGCTCCTCTCACTCCCACCCCCAACTGAAAAGGCAATAAATAAGTCGTCGCTGAAGCTCTAATAGCACTCAAAGCCACCCTCGACGCAAGACGCCGCCAAACCTCTCCCACAGCGACCGGCCTAACCCCTCCTCCAGGTTTCGCAAGAGGAATAACTAGAGCACTCATAAGCAGGGGAGCCAAACTAAGAGGCGCTCTCCCACTAAGCAAAAGCGCGACATGGGCTGTCAAAACTCTCTGCAACAGAACCTCCTCCACCCGGCCTGCGACCCCCTGAACCATATCCAACAACAGCTGCGGCTTAAGCCCATCCCACCCCTCGGCGGAACCGCTCAGAAAAGAATGAAGAGCCCGCGACACCTCCTCCCAAGAAGGCACAATCGAATCAGGAGACTGCCCCGTGGGAATCCTTTGAGGTGGAGCCAGCGGGTGCTTACGGACGAGCTCATCCATCACCTCTTGAGACCGCGACAACACCCCTCCACTAACTAAAGCACCCGCCGCATCACCGAGACGACCCATCGTCGCCAACTTCCTACAGCGCTTCACATTAACCTTCCTCTAGTTTTCCTCCGAAAAAACTGACACCCGCCTCCCAGACGCCCCCAACCCCAAAGCCTCCTGCCAAAGACGACGCTGACCGTCCCCTCCCTCTCTCCACACCTCTAATCTACGAGTCACCAACTCAGCTAAGGAGACTCCATCCCTATCTTCTTTTTTGACCGATCGAAGAACTGATACAACAAAAATCTGCATGATCCCCCATCGGTTAAGGTCACCAGGAACCTCATTAACCGCTCTAACTGCTTCGACATAGCACTTAGCCACCCCTCTCCTACAAGCCCTTGGAATGAAGTTCAGGGTTGGGATCGCTGCACATCTCAATTTCTTGAGAACCTCAGGATCTTCGTCAACAGGGACAAAATTACCGGGAACCTCCCCAAGGACCGTAAGGTCCTGCTGCACATCTATCACCTCCCTCAAAACCGGCACCGCCGACCCAGCCGGTGTAGACCATGGAATGTACTACCCTTGTACGGTAAGTTATGGGTATTACTGTACAGGTATGTCTTCAGACCGTGTATTTATGCAACTATACTCTCACATAATATGCTCTATATCTTTTTCGTCTGTTAATGTTCGCAAGATTTGAATCACCTGGCGATTTGGGTGATCAACATGGAGTTTTTATCGTGGATCCACAGGTCCACTACCAGGTAAATGTAGAACTAACTTGGCAGCTGCATCAGTTTTACATTAGCCTCTCAGTCTAAGCTGTACAACGTAATATATTCTTACTATTGCAGGGAGTGGAAACTGAGAATTTATCTCATGTATATTACACCCCTAGCTATGGGTATGCACAATCTCTATATAATCCGTATAATCCTTATATACCTGGTGCTATGGTTGGACTGGATGGATCATTCATGGGGCCTCAACAGTTCCTTACCAACTCCCAATATCAGGACTATGTACTATCTTCATATTATTCTCTGGCTGACGGACCATATATGCCAGAAGTATTCCTAAACATTATGTTAGAACCATTGATTGATAATAATTCAGCTTTGGGAAATATGCCCAACAGCCGTTATCCCAAACATAATCTTTCCTCATCATTTGGTCCCTTCACAATGGCTGTTTCAGAACCACCTTTAAATCATCCAATGCATTTCACAAAGATAACAGGTGCTGCAAGAGCAAACAGCAGACCACTGTAGTTTACAGCTTATGTATGTCTTCTCGAATTCTATGTTATCTCCCGCTTTTATACATAAACTGGAATCTGGCGGAGCCAGAATTTCAAATCAGGTAGGGCTATTTTTTTTTTACGAACAAAATGGGAGGCTCATCCCAATAACTGTATCAGTCATTAAAAATTCAAAATATATTACAAGGAGACGAAAACCAAAATCCTGTAAAATTATACAAAATATATAACCTCTAAAAAAACATCCTTGATTCTTGAATGCGCTTAATTCAAAGCAATTTTACCTATGACCATTTCATCCTACTAAATCAGTGGGTATATCCTAAAAATTTTAAAATAATTCTCAAATAGTCAATCCTAACACTTGCACTTTCTTCTGCGTACATCATTCATACCACTGGATACTCTTAATCGTAGCATTGATGTTGCATCAAGAGTCACACCTTCAAGTCCTCATATGTGAATAATGTGATATGATATATACAAGAAAACCATTATATAAAGCTCTCACATTATAAACACTACAAATACATCGATGAATATCCAACTGCAAATAATATAGCAACCCCATCAACCCTAAGACAGCTAGAATATCCAACCTAAGACATTAACCAGTAAACCTTACCTTCTTGACAAAGTTAATCCCAGAAACACGATGAACAAAAACGGCCCTCACAGATCCAAATCCCTCAGCGCTTCGCGCCCTTGCCAGGATCCTCACGGAACGGGTTAGGGAACACCTTGACAAGCCGCGCTTCACAGTATCCCACACAGGGTCGGTCAAGGTGTTGGGGGGAATCCGAAGCCGGAGGAGGCGATGTGGGATCTGGAATGGAAGATTGGGAGAGGAGGAGGGGGAGTGGGGACAGGGGGCTGAGGAAGGTGGAGGGAGATTAGAAGAGATGAAGGGGCAGGTGGAGATGGGGATAAAGGCGTAGGATTTTAATTTTTAATGTAAAAAATATTCTTTGATACCCGGGCTGCACAGCCCATGGGCTGGCTCACTCAAAGAATAACCAACTGAAAGGCGATGTACCTACCAGTTGGGAGCAATGCAATGCAGCTGAAACTGGGTCAATTGCTGATGAACAGGCTGCCGCGGGCAAAATTATTCCTGAATCTAATCAGGGTAAAGGTTGTGGCTAAGGGTCTGTTCTTTAGACCTTAACTTATGCTTAACTTAACTTAACTTACCTTAACTTAACTTAACTTACTTTAACTTAACTTAACTTACCTTAATTTAACTGAATTTAACTTAACTTAACTGAACTTACCTTAACTTAACTTAACTTAACTTAACTTACTTTTACAAACATATTTTTATGGTGGTGGTGGTATAGTTGGGGTTGTGGTGGTGGGGATGTTGGTGGTGGTGGGGGTTGTGGGTTGGGGTTGTGGTGGTGGGTTGGTGGTGGTGGGGGGTGTTGGTGGTGGTGGTGATGGGGGTGGTGGTGGTGGTGGGTTGGGGTGGTGGTAGTGTGGTGGTGTGGGGGTGGTGTGGTTGGGATGGTGGTGGTGATGGTGGTGGGTTGGGGTGTTGGTGGTGGGTTGGGGTGGTGGTAGTGTGGTGGTGTGGGGGTGGTGTGGTTGGGATGGTGGTGGGTTGGGGTGTTGGTGGTGGGTTGGGGTGGTGGTGTTGTTGGGGTGGTGGTGGTGGTGTGGTTGGGGTGGTTGGAGTGGTGGTGGTGATGGTGGTGGTGTGGTTGGGGTGGTGGGTTGGGGTGTTGGTGGTGGGGGTGGGGGATGATGTTGGTGTGGTTGTGATGGTGGTGGTGTGGTGGTGGTGGGTTGGAGTGTTGGTGGTGGGGGTGGGGGGTTGGGGTGGTGGTGGTGGTGGTGGGTTTGGGTGGTGGTGGTGGTGGTGGTGGTAGGTTGGAGTGGTGGTGGTGGGGTGTGATGGTGGGTTGGAGTGATGAGTAGTACTTAACTTAACTTAACTTACTTTAACTTAACTTAACTTAACTTACCTTAACTTAACTGAACTTAACTTAACTTAACTTAGTTTAGCTTAACTTAAGTGCTGAAAATTTAATGGCTAAAGAACAGGGCCTAACACAGATTCACCAAACTCAAAAAGTTCTATCAAGGATTGGGAATGCAGATGCTGAGGAAATTATTACTATCCACACTGATCAATATGATTATTTGAATGCAAAATTCCTTGTCGCTAAGTATTACAGTGAAGATGATGATGTGCACAAGAGTACTAAATTTGGTGTCTACACCCAATGGTAACAAAACACTTCGTAATACCTATGAGAAGGATGCGCAAAGCTCAGCTGGATGAATACCAGGATTATTCTCCGTGAGACGAGTTTTTCCTATTATTCAAACATCAATTTATTTTTTTTACTGAAGATGTATGTGAAATTTACATTTTCGCCTTTCTTATGAGATCTCTTTTCGTTGGAAAAATTGTATTGATTGGTGTGAAGAAAATAATGGTCCAAAACGACGTAGTTTTGTGACAATTAAGTTGAACTTCAAATCACACAAAACGACGTAGTTTTGTGGAAAACGAAGTTGGGCTTCGAGAAGCCTACATTCGTTTTCGTCGTTCTTATCTTGACCTAAGTGGAGAATCAGTTTCCTACAGTTCCTTACCAACTCCCAATATCAGGACTATGTACCATCTTCATATTATTCCCTGGTTGACGGACCATATAGGCCAGAAGTATTCCTAAACATTATGTTAGAACCATTGGTTGATAATAATTCAGCTTTGGGAAATAGGCCCAACAGCCGGTATCCTAAGCATAATCTTTCCTCATCATTTGGTCCCTTCACAATGGCTGTTTCAGAACCACCTTTAAATCATCCAATATATTTCATAAAGATAACGGGTGCTGCAAGAGCAAACAGCAGACCACTGCAGTTTACAGCTTATGTATGTCTTCTCGAATTCTAGGTCATAGGTAAACTGGAATCTGGCGGAGCCAGGATTTCAAATCAGGTAGGGCTATTTTTTTTTACGAACAAAATGAGAGGCTCATCCCAATGACTGTTTCATTCATTCAAAATTCAAAATATATTACAAGGAGACGAAAAACAAAATCCTGTAAAATTATACAAAATATATGACCTCTAAAAAACCATCCTTGATTCTTGAATGTGCTTAATTCTTTACCTATGAAAATTTTAAAATAATTCTCAAATAGTCAATCCTAACACTTGCACTTTCTTCTGCCTACATCATTCATACCACTGGATACTCCTAATCGTAGCATTGATGTTGCATCAAGAGTCACACCTTCAAGTCCTCATATGTGAATAATGTGATATGATATATACAAGAAAACCATTATGTAAAGCTCTCACATTATAAACACTACAAATACATCGACGAATATCCAACTGCAAATAATATAGCAACCCCATCAACCTTAAGACAGCTAGAATATCCAACCTAAGACATTAACCAGTTAACCTTACCTTCTTGTTCTTGACGGAGGCGGATCAGGACAAAGTTAATCCCAGAAACACGATGAACAAAAACGGCCCTCACAGATCCAAATCTCTCAGCGCTTCGCGCCCTTGCCAGGATCCTCACGGAACGGGTCAGGGAACACCTTGACAAGCCGCACTTCACAGTATCCCACACAGGGTCGGTCAAGGTGTTGGGGGGAATCCGAAGCCGGAGGAGGCGATGTGGGATCTGGAATGAAAGATTGGGAGAGGAAGAGGGGGAGTGGGGACAGGGGCCTGAGGAAGGTGGAGGGAGATTATTAGAGACGAAGGGGCAGGTGGAGATGGGGATGAAGGCGTAGGATTTTAATTTTTAATGTAAAAAATATTCTTTGGTACCCGGGCTGCACAACCCATGGGCTGGCTCACTCAAAGAATAACCAACTGAAAGGTGATGTACCTACCAGTTGGGAGCAATGCAATGCAGCTGAAACTGGGTCAATTGCTGATGAACAGGCTGCGCGGGCTGATCTCATGACTCAGTACCATAATCTGGATATTTAGTTAAATGTATTGACTTGAGTAATTTGTCTTTAGTGTAATTTATATCTCACTTTGATTGCTTCTTTTCAAGATTAACGATTGATACTTTAGGCATTATTAAATTATTGTATTAACTTGATCTGGTTTTGTGTAGACATGAATACAGAGAACCAAACCATGGATGCAGTGCAGCAGATGCTCACTGATGTAGCAATCGGAGTGGATCCGGTTCCTGGTGCTGCCGGAGTGCGGCAACCTGTTGGAACAGGTGGAGTGCAGCAGAATCCTATTGTTGCAGTTACTGGGACTGTACCTGCGGGTCAGTTTCCTACTGCTCCAGCAGCGGTCGTGCAATGTTTTAACCCTCTATTGGCTGCGGCCGGGAATGGATCTGCGGGTCCTATTCCAAGTGGGACTGTGGGACGAGTGCCCCCTGCAGTTATGCCGGCTGAGAAGCCTGAGAAGTTCAATGGCTTGAATTTCAAGAGATGGCAACAGAAGATGCTTTTCTATTTGACCACTCTGGGATTGGCTCGTTTTCTTACTGAGGATGCTCCTGTAATCAGTGAAAATGATACAGATACCCAGAAGCGCATGGCATGCATAATGTGGAATGATTCTGACTATATGTGCAGGAATTATGGCCTGGCTGATAGTCTGTACAATGTGTAAACATCAGTGAAGACGGCTAAAGAGCTGTGGCAGTCTTTAGACCACAAATACCGAAGGGAGGATGCTGGCTCCAGGAAGTACATAGTGGGATTATTTCTTGAGTTCAAGATGGTCGATTCTAAGACTGTAGTGAGTTAGATGCAAGAGCTATAACTCATCTTTCATGAGATTGCTGCTCAGGGAATGCTGCTGAGTGAGTCATTCCAAGTTGCTTCAGTGATTGAGAAGCTGCCTCCAGGTTGGAGAGAATTCAAACGTTATCTCAAGCATAAGAGCAAGTAGATGAACCTTGAAGAGATATATGTTAAGCTCCAGATTGAGGAAGAACACCGCGGTTCTGACAAAAGGTTGAAGGTGACAACCGAGAGGGCTAATGTGGTGGAGCAAGGGGATAGCTCAACGAAGAAGAAATTTACTCTAAAGCTGGCTCCAAATGGTAAACTCTTTAAGAAGAAGCAACAACCAAAGTTTCAAGGGAAATGCTTCAACTGTAACAAAGAAGGTCACAAAGCCATTGACTGCCTAAAGAAGAGGAGGGAAGTCAACATAGCTGATGTCGATGAAGACTTGGTGGCTATGATTTCTTAGTTGAACCTGTTGGACACTATCAGGAAGGCATGGTTTGTATCCTGGGATGTCGATTGCAGCTTCACATCCAGCACCAGACGGGGGCAATTTGACTTTAAGGACATTGCCTAGCAAGCCTCAACCCTAAATTGATTTTGTACCTCTTCTATCTACTTCTTTAATTTTACTACTCTGCTTCTCCTCTGAATAATTCGTTACATGTTACAATGAGGTATGCGCTGTGATTTTCTGCTAAGAGTTACACCGTGTGTTTTATAAAGAACGAGAAGCAATCTAACAAATGCAAGTGGCCAATTCTGTTTTGTGGTGTCGCTGAGATGGATTTCCCCGGAGACATGGCAGCAAGATAAGTGGAGTGGAAGTCTCCCTGTCAAATAAGCCTGCAACTAATAGCAGAGACACACAGGAGGTAGTGATTCCTCTTTGGGTTCAAACAATATTGCTAGTTCACAAGATGGTTGCATTGTCAGAGAGAGACCTATTTGGTGAATCTTTTGGACTGTAATCACATTGATGTTTCACTCTTCAACAGATACCACTCATGCAAGGGCGGGATATTTAAGAATCACAAACTGAAAATATCAATACTTGATGGTTTCAATGTACTGTGAAAACTGGCAGAAGGTCATCCACCAAGAAAGAACAAGGTTTCATTATTTGTGCCCGCCTCGAAAGCTACACAGTGTAGTTGAGAATCCTTCAACTGAAAAAGGGAAGCCTGCCAACCGTACATTAACACTCGTCCCTCAAAATATCTCTGAAAAGGAGATCTTGAAAGTTCTGCTGAAGTCAACATATGAATGTAATCGGACATAACTAGGAAAGTGAGACTGTAACTATTGGTTCCATGCTGGTGAAGGTTAATGGAGTTTGCGGATCTCCAGGACCTTTAACCTTTGGGTCCCATACATCAAGGGGTTGAAAATGAAGAGTGAGAAGTTATGTGGGTACAGCTTTGTGTTATTGTATCATTTCAGTCATGTTGTGGGATGCTCAGTACTTATGATTGGGTCATCATCATCTCATGCTGTGTTTGTTGTATGTAAGATGAGACCGGAATGTGTAACAAGTCTTACTGTTTCAAGCAGGGACGGAGCCAGGAATGATCAGTTGCCCGGGCTGAACTTTTTTTTTTTTGACAGCTAGTAATAATTTACAAAATCAAAATATGTTATAAAAGATAATATATGCTCTAAAGTAACGGAATCACTTTTAAATACCAATTACTAAATATATCTTCAATAAAGTAATGGAGTCATACTAATAGCATCAGCATAGAGCAAATAAAGACTCCAAGGCAGGGTATAAGTATGCTCTAATCTCTAATCATAAAAGTGATTTGAAAGAACACTGAGTAATGATCACCAACAATTTGAAAGATGAGCAATAATATGGGAGGAAACGAATCAAACAACAAATTCAGAGAACAAAAACATAAAAGTCAGACTGGAATTCACAATCTGTAATTCGACTTCATCACAAATTCACAATTAAACTCAAGCTTTCAGTTCAAAATTCAGATTTCATACTTCAGAAATCAGAGTTTGCTAAAAGTTGGGAAAAGAGAGAAGCTTACTTGGAGTTGGGAAGCTTACTTCACCCTTCAGAGAATAAAGATTTGCAAATTACAGGCAGTGGAAATTGGGAAGCTTACTTCAGAAATTAGGGAAAACTCCGCTGTGTACTTGTAGAGTGTAGACAGCCTACAACAATGACTTGGCAGTGGACTTGGCTTTGCTCCATAAACCACAATCAATAGGGTGTCCGGAGGTGCCAATATCCCAAATCATCTTTAAAATGCCTTCTGAAGCTTCAGGATACGTTTCGGCATCCATTGCACCTCATATCAACAGAAGGCATAAGCTGCCAAATACAATTTTATGAGTGAGCATCAACAACTGAACAGCAAACATCATTTACTAGGATTGAAAAACCATTCGTTCCACAGTCCACTAATAACATCAAAAGTATAGTGAAACTAAGAGTTGCATAAACTTCCCAAATACCGTAACAAAGTAGCAGTGAACTGTGACCACATTCCCTTCAACAAATCAAATTCAACATCCAATTCGAGCAAACTCGTTTACCTTCCGAATTTCCGAGATGGTTGCGCATAAAATAGGGATCTTTAGCGATCAATCGTTTCTAGGGCAACTGCCAAGTCTGCGACGTTGGAGAGGAAGAGGAAGAGGACTCGGAGAATCAGAGGAATAGGTTTGCGACTGCGAGTCTGCGATGGAGCGGGAGCCGGGAAGGAATAGGTGTGCGACTTCAAGTTTATCTCAAGGCTTCAATATATCTTTATCTCTACCCAAACAAGCCGGTCTCTACCTTACTGGTAAGAGCATCTCCAAGGCCCATTAGCTAAAATAGCGCACCAAGATTTTGCTTCTCCAACCCAGATTTGATATTATCTATAATTTTAAAGAAGCGATATCTCGATTGCCAAATCTGCTATCATCTCCCGATCGCTATCCTTTGTTGTTGTTGTTGGAGGCGCGGATTTGCTAGAGGGCAAGAAGAAACTAGGGCGCAAAATCTGCAAATCTTCTGGTAGCTACAGGGATGGTGTAGAGTGTTTGTGTTTCTTCACAAATCCACAATCTCGCACCGCTGTCGGAACCTATCATTTTCCATCGACACCCACTTCCACTTTGTCCATCCTTCCATTCAGATCCCTCGTCCTCGCCCGGAAAGGTTCGATTTTTATCCAGACCTTTATTTTTTTGCTTACCTAGGTTCTTTTGTAAAGTTATGTCATGATGACAATGCTGGGATTTGCTGTTGTTTGGGAAGGAATGGATTTTCTGATTTGCGTTGTGCAAGTTTGGGGAAGGATGGATTTTATTGACCGCAGGGAAGAATGAATTTGTGTTTTTTGTTGATTGCTTTAGGGTTGGAACATTGTTGTTTATTTCTATATATGCTTGAGAAAATTCTACGCCTTGGAAATATCTATGATTTTGTGGCAATTGATGTTGGTATTTGGGCCTGCTGCTGGCCAAGGCTTGCCTGATCGATTGCAATGTCAAGGTCAGTGGGTTTCAATTCGTCATTGCTTTTTATGCTTGCTCGGTACCATGTGAACATTGTTTGGGGTGTCTTACTGGTTTAAAATTCTGTTGTGTTTTGGGATGTGTTCGGAGGATTGATGATGCATGTTATTTTCTTTATCCGTGCAGTTGAATGTTTCCTTTAAATTCTTTGATTTTGATGGTATTTGTGAATTCTGTTTTGATTTCAGAGAGAATGGCAATGAGTTAATTCAAGGAAGAGCCTGAACTTGGTAAATGCTCTCTTTAATTGTCATAATGATGGTGATTAGAGTAGAAAGATGTATTATTTATGTGCTCAGTCTTGTTATTGTTGATATTTCAGAAAAAAGAACCGCAGAGGCCTCAGAGATTAGGAGAAGTACCCTGATAGAATTCCGGTGAGGCTTTCTTTGCATCTTCATAATATTATTGATTGTGGAATCATGAATTTTTTAGATGCTTGACCTTTTTCTGCCGTGGTGGGGTTGTCAAGATGATTTCTAATCTATGATTTACAGTTCAGTAAGGATGGCTAGGAGAAATCTGTGTAAAATTTCATAACATAATATATTTCCTTGTATATGGTTGCCAGTATTGGATGTATATGGAATGGTTTGCATTCATACAGGTTTCTTGTCTTGATGAAAGTGTTTTCATTCCTGATGGAGCAGTTTAGCACAATATAAAACTATCTATTAAAATAAATTATTTATTTGAAGTTTTTTTTAGAGATAGCAGTAACATAAAATCAGGAGTAATAATTATATCATTATCATCATTTTTTAGTAAGTGTAGTCATTGATTCTAGCAATTCACAATTCGTTAATCTTTTTTTCAAACTTATTTCAGATACATTTGTACGGAATGGACACATCATTTACACAACTTCTTAATGAAGGCCTATGCGAAGATAGTGAATATATGGGCTCTCAGCCGTGTTTGCCGCAGAAAAAATGACGTTCAAAGAATTTCTCTATACAAGAAGACATGTTACTCATATCTGCATGGGAAAATGTTAGTTTGGACCCCATAAAGGGCAACAATCAAACGCAAACAAGCTATTGGAGTAGAATTGCAAACTATTTTGACGAGCACAAATCATTCGAAAGTGAAAGAACTCCAATAGCTTTGACTAATCGATGGTGCACTATACAAAAATGTGTAAGCAAGTTTCAAGGATTCTATAATCATATAGAAGGAAGAAATCAAAGCGGAATAGGTGAAGCAGACAAGGTATGAAATTTGAACTTTTTAGTGTCTTTTTCGGTATTGATTTTGTTCAAAGCATTGCACTATATATAATTGCACTTATTTTTTGTTAGGTGCGTCAAGCTATGGAGATGTATCAAAGTCTACAAGGCAGTGCATTCCCATTCTCACACTGTTGGACTGAGTTGCGAAATTCGCCAAAATTTGTTTCAAATATGATCAAGAAAAAAGTAAGAGCACCCCCAAATGAGAGCCTACATACTATCGGATCCTCTCAAAGTCCAATGAGTGTCAATTGTGAGCAAGAAGATGACGAAGGACTGGAACGCCCAATTGGAAGAAAGGCTGCCAAAAAAAGGAAAAGAATGGATTCTGAGTCCCGTAATGAAGCATCAAATGCTTTTTTTAGAGAAATGAAAGAGCATATGTCTACTTCTGCTAATAAGAGACGAGAAGAATATGAGGCCATGGTAAAGATAGAAGAGGAACATCTGGCACTAAAAAGAAAGCAAGTAATGATCAATGAAACAAGAGAGAAGCGGGAGCAACAAATGTATGAAGCTTCCATCATGGCTACCGATACAATCGATATGGAGCCACAAATGGCTAGCTTCTACAATTCACTTAAGGCAGAAATTTTAGGAAAAAGACTGTAGTTGCTTAACATCAATTTTTTGGTTGGCGTATATTATGCCATCGAACTTTTTTGTTGTGGTGATTTAGAATTTTTTGGTATAGATGATTGTTGAATCATAACTTTGGTAGATTATGTGGATATGAGATTATGTGGCATATATCGTTGAATCATAACTTTGATAGATTATGTGAATATGAGATTATGTTAATAATAATTTATGTTGTGCAGGAAAGTTTATCAACACATTTTATTTTATTTTATCAACACAGTTCAATTGTAGCATAATGACAAGGGCAACACTTGTAGCATACAAAAAAGTTCACACTGCATATCATTCAAAAAAATTCACACATAAAGTCACTATAGAATTTCAGAAGGGAGGACGCCACATCAATCTTGGTAGGCAGCATATCTTTGCCAAATATGCTCGATGAGATCATTTTGCAGTTGAATATGACCTTGCTTGTCCTTAATCTGATGGTGCACTTGTATGAACTCCATAATGTTAGGTGTACCACTCATGTTGATTGATATATCCGCAATCTCAGCAGTTGAATCATAGTTGTAGTCCGGAGTCTGTAATTCTCTCTCGTCTTCAATAATCATATTATGCAAAATGATACAGGCCGACATTATATATTTCATTGTGTCCACATCCCAAAATCGAGAAGGTCCGCGTATCATTGCAAATCGAGACTGCAACACTCCGAATGCTCGCTCAACATCTTTTCTAGCAGACTCTTGGATAGCAGCAAAGTATTTTCTTTTGTTTCCTTGTGGAGATGGAATAGTTTTAACGAACGTAGGCCATGAAGGATATATACCATCAGCAAGATAATATCCCATGGTATATTCGTGCCCATTAATATTGTAAGACACTTTAGGACCACGACCTTCAGCTAGTTCTTCAAATAGATGAGATCGATCTAATACATTTATATCATTTAATGACTCCGGTAATCCAAAGAAAGCATGCCAAATCCAAAGGTCATATGAGGCTACAGCTTCTAAAATAATAGTGGGTTCATGAACATGTCCAGTGTACATACCTTGTCACCCAGTTGGACAATTCTTCCACTTCCAATGCATACAATCAATACTGCCCAACATTCCTGGAAACCCTCGGTGTTCGGCTACCGCCAACAGTCTGGCCACATCTTGAGCATTTGGTCTTCTCATATATTCAGCACCAAATATTTCCACAACTCCTCTTACAAATCTTCTGAAACTTTCTATCGCCGTGCTTTCGCCAATTCGTATATAATCATCAACCGCATCAGCGGCAGTTCCATAGGCAAGCATTCGAAGTGCCGCTGTTATTTTTTGGCTAGGCGATAATCCACGAACTCCGACCGCGTCTATTCTTTGAGTGAAGTAGTTATCATGAGCCGATATTTCTTCTTGAATTCTTAAAAATAAAGATCGTCGCATCCGAAATCTCCTACGAAACATTGATTCTGGATATGTAGGAGTGTTAGAAAAATAATCACGATAAAGTCTAGCATGACCTTCTTCTCTATCGCGTTTAATAACATGGTGGTTCATTGAAGATCCACCACGGTGTGGTGACAACTCCTCATTCTGACTTTCACAATGATGTTGAGCAACAATAGCCATTGTTTGTAGTTCTTCATCTTCTTCATCCTTCATCCTCATTTTCCACCATTTTCGTAAATTGTGTGGCATGACTTTGGTAAAATTAAAGGGAGGAGAGTGTCGGCTAAACTAGGAAAATAATTCAAACCGAACTATATCAAACACTCAAATAAAAACTTGCTGTAAGGTAGAGAGAAGAAAGCCAAGGGGATGATTTTCTTATTCGGCGTGCATCTCTGTTTATAGCATACTCGAGCGCAGGAGCATGTGAGCTTCTTTTGTTTTCTTGTGTTTTTTTCTTTGGTTGCAGACCTTTTTTTTCTTTTGTTGCAGGAAACTTTACTTTTGTTTTTCCTTTGTGTAGCATACTCGAGCGCAGGAGCATGTGAGCTTCTTTTGTTTTCTTGTGTTTTTTTCTTTGGTTGCAGACCTTTTTTTCTTTTGTTGCAGGAAACTTTACTTTTGTTTTTCCTTTGTGTAGCATACTCGAGCGCAGGAGCATGTGAGCTTCTTTTGTTTTCTTGTGTTTTTTTCTTTGGTTGCAGACCTTTTTTTCTTTTGTTGCAGGAAACTTTACTTTTTGTTTTTCCTTTGTGTAGCATACTCGAGCGCAGGAGCATGTGAGCTTCTTTTGTTTTCTTGTGTTTTTTTCTTTGGTTGCAGACCTTTTTTTCTTTTGTTGCAGGAAACTTTACTTTTGTTTTTCCTTTGTGTAGCATACTCGAGCGCAGGAGCATGTGAGCTTCTTTTGTTTTCTTGTGTTTTTTTCTTTGGTTGCAGACCTTTTTTTCTTTTGTTGCAGGAAACTTTACTTTTTTTTTTTCCTTTGTGTAGCATACTCGAGCGCAGGAGCATGTGAGCTTCTTTTGTTTTCTTGTGTTTTTTTCTTTGGTTGCAGACCTTTTTTTTTTGTTGTAGGAAACTTTACTTTTGTTTTTCCTTTGTATAGCATACTCGAGCGCAGGAGCATGTGAGCTTCTTTTGTTTTCTTGTGTTTTTTTCTTTGGTTGCAGACCTTTTTTTCTTTTGTTGCAGGAAACTTTACTTTTGTTTTTCCTTTGTGTGGGACCCACTATGGATCCCACGTTGATGAGATAAAATTTTGAATTATAGTCATTAAAATTTGATTTCTAAATATATATAATCAATATGCATAACCCCATTTAAGAACAAACTATTTTTCATCATCTAAATTATACATAATTAATATAATATTATATTTTAGCTAATCAATTTAGGTAATGGGGTTAGAGATGCTCTAACAAAAAAAACTTAAAAAGAAAGACACGTGCAACTCACATACTATCTTTCTCGTCAGTCAACAATAAATGCATAAACAAAATTAGGATGGGGAATAGAATAGAATAGACACGCGCTCCTCCATTTCCAGATTCAATAAATCGACGCCGCTCGGCTCAGAACTTCCATCTCACTCTACCACTTGAGTCTGTGCTTCTTCTCCTTGAATTGTGGCATGCCCGTGGAATCAATCGAATTGTGTGCGTCGTTTGATTTTGAATTACCATGTTCAGCCTAGGTCCTGCCTTTGGTTTGTTTCTTGTCTGGTTTTGGACAATTGATGAATACAAATCCAACCGACAATAACTCCATCCTTCTTGAAAATGCTGCCGTTTATGATGATTTTAATGCAGGGGTGTAGCATGTAGAGTGTCCTTCCTTCTCCAAACTCCTGCCTCTGCTGCTGCTGTCCAGATGGTAAACAATTTTTCATAAAGTTGGTTCACCCGATTTGAACATTTTCCTTATCTCTCGTCTTCTTAGGGAAAGTATCCTGACAATAGTTCCTTGGATGGCGAATTGGAGGCAGAAATTATAGCCAAGAATGAGCCATTGAATATGGAATTTCAGTCTGAAGCTAATTACCACACCCATAATATGGTATACCATGATATTCATATGCACTAAATCGTAATTTCATTCACCCTTATTACTTTGGATTACATACTCTAATATATTGTTTTATATGATGGCAGGACCATGGATCAAGCTCATCGGGGACCAATGTACGGTCTTCCCTTATAGGGATGGGATTTTCACCCTTACTCGTTGACAAAGTTATCGACGAAAAGGGTGCGTACACCGTTATGACATTTTGGTGATGGTACTTCTGTTTGATAGAATAAATATAAGCATGCTTCATTTTAGGGGATGCCCTGCTGGAGGGAATTATGTGCACTTCCAAGAATAATAAACATTTAAACTTATTGAAGCAGAAACTAGTTAACTTCTTTTTGAATGTCATTGCACCTTCAGCTGTGTATTTTTTCCTTTTTGTGTATCTAATACTTCTTGACTTATCCTCTTTTGTTCAGGTGACAATGATTTTGATCTGTTGTTGGAGGCTCTATTTGCTTCATCGGTAAGTGAATACTCACTTTGCAACAAAATTATGGCTAAATGATTGGTTTGACAATATAATAGATAAAATTTCAGCTCCTAAATCCTCTCTTGTATCATTCGGAACTGTCTGAAATGTAGTGATTAAATATTCAGATTCATATACATTCTACACAAAATGAGCGTTCAAGATTCATACTTGTACATTTGTGCTTGGGATTATAGCTTTTCCATTTATCATTTTTAGAAACAGCTTGGTATTATATTCATCCTGGTTCGATCATTACATTGAGGATTTCCTATATAGTATAGGGGCTAGGGTGCTGGTTGCTGTCTTACACAGTCTGTTTAATTATTCACGATAGAGTTAGTCTTTGGTATGCACATAGCTTGTCCCATGTCTTAAGTTGATTATTGAGTAAAAATATAACTGATGTTGGGATGAAAAGTTAAAATAAGTAAACCAACTGAGGTGATTCAGAGTTAGCATGTAGCAGTGATGATAATCTGCAAAATGTAGGTGGAAAAGAAAAAAAGTTATTGCACTAGAGGAGCATTGTAGTTGGTAATTTGAGAATTGATGGGCCCTTGCCTCATCAAGTAATTGATATGGCTTATTCAAGAAAGCGTACCACTGAAGCTTCAAAATTGGTCATCTAAACCTTTGTTTGTTGCTGGATATGTTGGACATGTAACTCACAAGTCATAACCCAGAAATTGGTCATCATGACTGTTACTTATCAGTCATATGTGCCATTACGGTCTTAGTACCAGCAGTTTCAATGATTAAAGCCTTTCATCAGACTTGTAATAACCAGTCAGTAATTAAACTCTCACTCCAATGTTCAACGTTATCATTGTAGCTAGTGATGTAGATTGTAATGGTTGGGTAATTTGATGGACAATGGATGCTTAATTTTCATGAGTTGATGCAACTTTAGTGCATAACCATCATATAGCGAAAATACGAAATCTCTTTGCGCGTCATCAGATCCTGAATGTACTCCAATTTCACGTCTTGGTCTTTGCAATGTCTTTTTTGTTGTACTCCATATAACTTTCTGTGGCTTCTGATTATCTATTTTATGTTGGATGACAGAGCATTCCAGATCAAAAGTCAGATTCATCCGATTCTTTGGATGGACTTTTTGATGGAATAGATGATGCAAGCAATACTACTGTACCAGATATTCACCCCAAAGAGGTAACAGTTTGAGCATGAATATTAGAATCTGTGTAAATAATCAACAAGGTACAATACACTAGTGTGTAGGATTGTTTTGGTTTACCAATACAGTATAAGGGAAATTTTCATGACCAAATACGTCCGAGTTCCTCGTCATCTTATGCATAAATCGCTTCCATTTCTTGCTACTCATGATTCCAGTCACATCATTAAATTTTCAAGGAACCAGATCCACTGTATGGAGTTGTTGAGGAAAAGAAAGCAACACTATTATCCATGGATTTCTCTCTTCCGGAAGTGGAGTTTTCTGTAGCTAAACTTGGTATGTTTAAAAATCCAATTTCGTGTTCGCGTGTTGCTATGATAGGAGTCTGTTTTGAGTTATACTAGGTCTGTTCTGAGTTATACTTGGGTGCAGTTGTATCCATACACTCATGCATGAGTATCAGTTATTGTTTCTAAAACCAAAAATATAATAAGATACTTTGCCAAAGTTTGTCGAGACTGATAAATGCTATATTCTTAGATTTTAAAAATTGGATACATTAAACTCGACCATCAGACTACAATTTTTCTCAGTT
The DNA here is from genome assembly GCA_963678935.1 of Umbilicus rupestris. Classification (NCBI taxonomy): domain Eukaryota; kingdom Viridiplantae; phylum Streptophyta; class Magnoliopsida; order Saxifragales; family Crassulaceae; genus Umbilicus; species Umbilicus rupestris. The sequence goes on along the minus strand of OY787615.1, from coordinate 3,008,916 downwards.
ATATAGTATGATGTGGAAATATAACAGGATGTTGACACTTCCGATATGAATTTGATTTAGCTACTAATGTCACTGAAGTTGTTGAAAGTTATCGAAAGTAATTAAACAATCCAATTTTAATGCTTAATCACTAGTGCGAGTTATGCACTGACATGAACTTTACTCTTCAAAAAAAAAAAGTTATGCACTGACAACTACATTATTTATTACCGTATTAGCAAACCAAAACAATCAATGTCTGCTATTTCATTCATTCACGATCTTGTATTGACAGTCAATGTGCTCACACAAAGCATACGATATTTTGTTATGGGACTTATTGGTTATTGCATGGTATCAGGCCACCTGAATTTGTTATATTTGTTACTCATTAAATCATTACCTGAAATGACATGAGAGTTATGCGTGCTCCCTTATTTCATGAAATGCTCAATGTCTGACATCATCAGGTGGGGAAGCTCTTGTTCATGAACTTGTGGACTTCATCTTTGCTGCTCGAGTGGCTGAAACTTTTGATAAGAATCCTGAAGACACTGTGAAGTGTGAAGAAGAAACAAATGAGGTGTTTTTCTCTTATCATTCAATTACCAATGGCCTCGAGTCCATAAAACATGCTCCACATTTAGTTTTACTTTTATATAAGTTTTCTCTTAAATTTATAATCATACCCCTCGATTTAACCAAATAAACAAAAGTGACAAATGCATCAGTTTTATGGAGGGTACCTTAAATTCTTTTCACGTTGTGCATGCGCCCGAGGCAGTGCATTTCAGTTACATTAACTGTTTTTATAGTTTACAATATTGATTAATAATTATCAGGAAACGAATGTTGAATCCTTGTATCAGACTATGGATATGACAGTTCGTTTGCTTGAAATGGGATTTTCTGAGAATGAGGTTTCGGCAGCTATTGAAAAATTTGGTGAGTATCAACTAAACTGTTGTATGTTGGAAGCTGAAACTCTTAGGTCACCATCGCGTTCTAATCACAGTGATATGCTACATTTCCATATTTCCCTGCTTCTGACATTTTGGTTCAAATTTTCCATTGTCCATGGTTAATCTTGCAGTACCATCATTTATTTGCTGGCAGCCAATTAAGTCAATCTTGAGCTCATTCGTCTTATTTATATCTTAATAGGTTCGGAGATGCCAATTTCAGAACTGGCCGACTCAATTGTTTCAGGTCAAATTTCCAACTCCAGTAATGGAATGGGAAAGGTTTGCATCCTTTCACATGACTTGCAATTGAATTTCTTCATATACTTCATTATCTTTGTAGCTCTGTGGTAGTTAAACATTCAATTGAACTCTAACGACAAGCTTTCTAAATTTTTTCAGTTGCCAACCTCCTACAACTGGATTGGTTTGCGCTTTGAAAATGGGCATGGCTCTAATGGCATTGGAGTTCCGAACCACCTAAAGCGCAGTTCCACTCATGCATTTACTGTGAAGAAAGAAGAACCATTGGATGATTTCTCATTGACGGGCATAGATATTGATGGTAAAGGAAAAAGGGTTAAACAAGAGGACATCTTGAATTTATCTAACAATCCCTCAGATCCATCGTGGATGAGAACTAAAATCAATTCTAAAGTCCCGAATCGTTTTCAGAGACCAGGACCACCTTGCTTAATGAAGCCCACTTTAAGTAGCAGCCTCAATAAGGTTATTCCAAATTCTCCATATTTCTTATATGGGAATGTTGTGGACCTATCATCTGAATCTTGGGCAAAAGTTTCGCAATTCATGTACTCTGTTCAGCCAGAATTTGTGAATACTCAATTATTCTCTGCGTTGAATAGGATGGAAGGCTATGTTCACAACCTTCCAACCGAGAATAGGCTTCATGTGGTGCCGAAATCGCCTATGACTATTGAAGAAGCAGTCCCTCAAACTAAAAAATGGTGGCCGTCATGGGACACAAGGAAACAGTTGACCAACATCAGTTCTGAAACTGCAGGAGTGTATGATTTATGTGACCGGCTTGGCAAGACTCTTATCAACTCATATGGGTTACCTTCACCTATGCAGCAGAAGGAAATTCTTCACCAATGTCACGCATTGGGTTTAGTCTGGTTCGGTCAGAACAGGCTAGGACCCTTAGAGCCTGAGCATCTGGAACGCATATTGGGATACCCTTTGCGGCACACTCAAGTTTCTGAATGGAATTTAGCTGAAAGACTCCAAGCACTCAAACACTGCTTCCAGGTTGATACCCTGGCGTATCATTTGTCAGTGACGAGGCCCTTGTTCCCTGATGGAATTGTAGTGTTGTCAATATTCAGTGGAATAGGAGGGACAGAAATCGCCATGCACCGACTGGGCATCCCATTAAAAGGTGTTGTCTCAGTGGAAACATGTCCCACCAAACGCAAGGTTCTGAGGAAGTGGTGGCACGATACAGATCAGACAGGAGAGCTGGTGCAGATTGAAGGTATTGAAAAGCTAACAACGAGCAAGCTGGAAGTGCTTGGGGAAATTCTAGGTGGATTTGACCTAGTAGTGTGCCAAAATCCTTGCACAAACTCAGCAAAAGGTATAAGATTGTCTGCAGACGGTGATAGCTCGAGCGCCTTCGACTTCTCACTGTTTTATGAATTTGTCCGCGTCCTTCAGCGTGTTAGGAACATGTCGGAAAGGAGATAAAGTTATGTGTACATTTGATAACAAGTCTTGTTGTAGTTCTATGGCTGGATAAAGGCATAACAGAAGGAAGCGGGTAGATGGGATTGCAATTTTGCAGTGTGAAAATGATGAAGGTGTTCTCCAGTTGTTGGGTGTAAGTTATGAAGATTGAGGTGTTATGTTGTAGAAGAAAAGACAATTTTTCGTGGAGCAATGGGAGCTGTTATTGATCATGCACTACTACAACTTTACATGTAGTGGATGGGTGGGTGCTGTAAATGTAAGGATGGACAAACTCTGTGTAATAATATGCCTAATCAAATTTATGCCAGTTGTTGGCTGCCCGGCCGCAACACATTTATACTTGTGTGTTGACGAATTAAGTGCCCATCTTTAAATAAAATACCAGATGTCCACATCTTGTAGCTTCCTACGAACATAAATAATCCTCTTTGCATTAAAATTTGTTTTTTGTTTTTAAATTTTTAATAAATAAGTTAAGTTTCAATAATTATGAATGAATATTTTTGAACATGGAAAGGGTGGTGGTGAGTTTAAGTAATGGTGGGGTTGGTGGGTAGCGGGAGTCGATGATGTGGTAGTAGGGTTATTGTAAATATGTAGTAGTGATATGGTGATGGTGATATTGAAATAAGTGTGTGGTAGTGATATTGCGTTGAATGGATGGTGGCGAAGTAGCATGTTGAATGTGCAAAGTATTGATGGGATAATGAGACGGATTATAGTGGTGAATGCGAAAGACATGATATATAATGATTTAAATTAAATTAAATATTCTAATAAATAAATTGATATAAACCGACTCTTGAGAATATCCTCGTGTATTCTAGCAGATGCTAAAATATCATCTGTCTCCAACTCTTTGGTGTTCATATGGACACCAAAGCAAATTCAAAACCATGTAAAGCTAACTTGGCTTGCAAGCTATTGACGAGCAGCTAAGAATATGAGGGAGTGGTGTGAGAGGCAGAATTTTTCAGCTACATACTTTTCTTTATATGCTTTTCTTATATACATTTCTCCCAACGTAAAAATATATATGTATTGACTTGCTTTAGGCAAGAGTGATAAAGTTATACATATATTCTTAGGATGACATGATTTGAACATGTGATTGATTATTCATTCACACATTTCATTTCATCATCTTCTTAATTATTTAATTATTTTTAAAAATGCCATTCATTTCCGACTTGTGCTTTATTTTTAAATAAGCCAAAGAGGAGGCGAGGGTATTTATGTCATTTGAGATGGTCGGTACAAAAAATAATGTAAAAAAAAGAAAAAGGAAGGCGATTGGATCAGGAAACCAGTCGAGAAACAAGTTCTACAAAAGCTTCGCTTCGCTGGCACAACTCTCTCTCTCTCCATATATATATATATCGATCTTCTTCGTCCGAACCCTAAAAACCTCTCATCGGCATCACTTCAACAAACTTATTTGATCATCCATCCGCGAATTCACCCGGCAACTGCTTTCCCATTCGATCGATTCTTCTCACCATAATCATCGACCATGTTAGCTGACACGCGGATTATACGCCAACCCACAATCCCTGCGCTCGATGCCAAGCAGTACATGCGCGTTTCTTCCAAACCCACTAATCTGATTGACGATATGTTGGACGCTGTGGCACCGGTGCTTTCGCCTTCTTCTCCAACTACTGCTCCCACCCTCCCCATCTTTTCAGAAGCAGCTGCTGTTTCTGATTCCAAAATCTCCCAACTAGACCCCGTATGTTCCTTTTCCTCGCCTCGATTTTCTCTTCGTTTTTCTGTGTTCCCGGTTGTTTGATCGATTAGAGTTGTGCGAATTTAGGGCTTTGTGTGTTCGTTCATCCCCGGCTTTAACTAGAAATTTGGAAATTTAGAATAGGAATACTCAATTTTGGATGTAAGCAAGAGAGGCTAACTTGAGGTTTTGATTGTTAGGTTGTGGGTTTCACAGGGATGGTTGAAGACATAATGATCCAGTCTGCTTCAGCTCTGTTTGTGCCACAAATTCGATCGGGTAGTTGTTGTGATATTGGTTGTCGGTCATCCATGGAGGATGAGCATATTTGTATCGATGATCTATCTGCCCACCTAGGTGCTTCCTTTAAATGCCCTCTTCCTGGCGCGTTTTATGGAATATTTGATGGGCACAGGGGGGCTGAAGCTGCAGCTTTCATTAAGAAGAATGCGATGAGACTGTTCATTGAAGGTTCATACATGCCCCAAACACCAGACATTGACAGTCTTATGGTGGAAGAACTGAAGGATTCTCATCGCAAGGCATTTCTGTCTGCAGACCTAGCATTAGCTAATGACTGCTGTGCCAGCCTCTCATCTGGGACAACTGTGCTGACTGCTTTGGTAATGGGTAGATGTCTACTGGTTGCCAATGCTGGGGACTGCCGGGCTGTTTTATCTAGAAAAGGAGTCGCAGTTGAGATGTCTCATGACCATAAAACATCATACCCACCAGAAAGAAAGCGGGTGGAAGAGCTAGGTGCTTTCATCGAAGATGAGTATCTCAATGGCCTCATTTCAGTCACTCGAGCACTTGGAGATTGGGATATGAAGCTTAATTCTGGAACATTCTCAGCACTCATTGCAGAGCCGGATTTCCAACAGGTCACGCTCACTGAAGATGATGAGTTTCTCATCATTGCATGTGATGGGGTCTGGGATGTGATGTCAAGCCAACAGGCAGTCAGTTTCGTACGCAGAGGTCTGAGGAGCCACAACAATCCGCGGCAGTGTGCTGAAGACCTAGTCGCGGAAGCTCTACGTCTCAACACCTGTGACAACCTCACTGCCATTGTTATATGCTTCCGCTCTCAAATGTGTTGCAGTGAGCCACAACAATCGACACAGAGGAGAAGGCGCTTCATTTTGTCGGAGGAGTCCAGGGAGAGACTGAAGAGGCTATTTGAAGGAAACTGAACATACATGTTGATGGCAACATTAGCTCATGTGTGTATATACTAAGTAGGACTATTGTTTGAAGACGGAAATACCTAACCATTCAATTTTGTAGAGGGCTATTGCAAGGCACGTTAGCGGAGAAGGAAGAAAATGTCTTATTTGGTGAGGTGATGAAGTGCAAGTAAGCTTTGCATTAGCCCCCAATTGGATTCATGCTTTGCTTTTCTTGATGAGTGTAAATGATCTCAGTTGACATTGAATATAAACTTGCTGTGATATTTTTGGGTGCATGCTTCTTCTTTCTCAGCAACCTTTAACTAAATTCACACAGTTTATCTGGGTCACTTGGGGGCAATGTTTGTTAATCTTACGCTACCATTTTATGGTGTCTGCAGAGTTTTGTTAATTGGGAAAACAACAATACAACCAAATAGTGGCTCCTGAAGATGCAACTGAACTGTGAATGTTATGGATCTCCTCTCTTCCAAAGCTTGACATTTTTGTTCGAGTGTTATTTACATCACTGCATTTAAATGGTGGCTTCGGTAGTGGATAAACTCTTAGCTTAGAGTTAACAGGAATTTATTCGCTCAAACATCCCCCCACTCACAGCTTCTGTAATGCAATGTAAAATCATCATCATACTTCCACTCAGGACTTCAGTTCATGCTTAGACAACAATGCTCTCCTTCCTTGCTTCAGCTGGCTTCTTATAGTTTATTCTAATTTCAAGATGACCCATGATGTAATTCAAGTGCATTCATTTGTGACTTCCTTAGTCAAGATTGGAATTTTAGTTAATTACTTTAGTCAAAACGTTGAGTTTTAGCCTTGTATGTTTGGACCGTTGAACTGATCTAGTGGTGATCTATCGGTGGAAGGAACTGCGAATAAAAGGCAAATGCTGGAGAGATATAGGGCAAAGGAAAAATAAAAAAGATAGAGCTGCGTTCTTGAATCCAGAAAAGGAGAGAGAGCGAGAAAGGAGCGTTCCTTGTGCGTGGAGAGTTGATTGGAGGGCGAAACGTTGTGGTTATTGTGGTAGTAAAAATACTAGTCCAATCACATGATGTTCAAACAATAATTATAATCCGAGTGACCTCGAGTCGAACCCAAGAGAAAAGCCTAGATTAGTCGAAAGCTAGCTAATAATGCCTAATGCGAGTTTACTAAATAAAAGGGAGGTTTTTCCTCTAATGAATACTAAAGACAAGTTCAAATTTATGAAGACGTAAAGTAAGAGAGAAAGCGTAGTCGGAATCCTATTTCACCCCTAGGTCATGCGATTAGCAATACAAAACTTGTCCAAATCATGAGTAAATTCGAGTGATGGTTCTAGGCTAAGGTATCATACATTCTAAATTCGACTCTCGCTCCTTCTCTAGAATGAGAATGATATCTAAATAGTACGGTTCTCAAACTCTCGCTCTATTGAACCGCGTAGAACAAGTCTCCTAGTCTCAACCTCTCGGTCTATTGATAGTTAACTAAAGTCGCTTAATACTTAGCTTAATAGAATGCGTATGTCACTCTCGCACACAAACGCAACCTAAAATTAACTTGCTCAATCTTCTAAACAACCTAGGTTCAACTCTCATTCCATCCCTAGGTGTTCTACCAATTCGTACTCATTCATGTGTTTCGTCAAACACTTGGTGTGCACAAAATTGATATGAAGAGAAAGCATGAGAATTCTCAACCAAACTTCATTCATATAGATAAAAAGACAAGTCTTGCATTACAATCAAACCTACAGGATCCATAAGGACCCCAACTACTGAAGAACTACTCACTCATTGTGAGTTTGAAACAAAACATGGTATTTAATTGAAATTGTTCAACAATTGAATGCAAAGAAGTAGTGGTTGAGTAGGGCGTTGATGTAGAATCTCCAATTGTGTGTGTCTTCTTCCAATCCTTGACAATTCTTCAAGTTCTCCCGGAGAATTCGCCTATGGTTTTCGTTCTGGGAAGAGTCCCTTCTAATTTTACATCTCATTCTATTTATACCCTTTGAAGATTTTCAAAATTTACCCGCAGTGCCCGAATCACTTGATTCGGGCAAGGCTTGATGAACTGATTCGGACAGAGTGTCCGAATCAAACACTCAGAGCTGTTTCGGGCTGGCCGAATCACTTTTCTTTGGCCGAATCACCTTCTGATTCGCTCAACCCTTATTTGATTCGGTCAGATATCCTTATGGAGCTAAGATGATTCGGGCATCTCCTGGGCGAATCGATTTCTTCTAACCAAATTACTTTCTGATTCGGTCAAACTCCATTTGATTCGGTCAAGATCCTTGTAGAGCTAAATTGATTCGGGCAGCTCGCTCTCGCTTCTTCCGTGGCCGAATCACTTTTTGATTCGGTTAACCTCATATGTGATTCGGTCAAACCAGTCAAGTTCTCCCCGAGTCAAGTTGATTCGTGTAGCTGAGGGTGATTCGGCCAAGCTGGTGGGTGAATCACTTTTGTAGCTTCCCCAATCTTGCTGTTTTTGATCTCGATCGAGCGGAAATCATCCAGATTTTCTTCGAGCCACTTCATATCGTGTAATGCGCATTTTTAACCTGAAATGGGCAAAGAAAACATCAAACGACTTCATAAATTAAGGGAACAAAAAAGAAGTAAGGGGAAAAATACGGACAAATATAAGGTTATTTGTCCGCTTATCAAAACACCCCACACTTAAGTCTTGTTCGTCCCGAACAAGTATATGCATAAGTCAAGCAGAGAGCAAGATGCTAGATCATATATGACATTATCAAAACACGTAGCAAATCTTACGCACATAAAACACATCCAACCCCTACTCACGTAACATAACATAAAAATAACTAAACAATAAAAACTAATCTACTCCTAACTAACTGTCGTAGGAATCACGGATGCATTTAGCGTATGCATCAAACCTTTAAACCCCTAGGCTACCCTAGTGGACGAGTTATAGTCTCGTGAGAGTTTTCAGAATAGAAATACTCACAAATCCTACTTGCAATCATCCATAAGAGTCCAAAATGTAAATATAGATTGCTAAGCAAGTAGTTTTTATATCTGCCCACATAATAATGGAGTTGTGCAAATCATTCATTTCACGCAAACTCTAAGGATCATTCACTTCATTGTGACAATAAATATTCATAGAATCGATATCAAGACTAGCATTCGTCGAATTCAAATTACCGCTCAATTTTCTATGCAAGTAGTATGAAGAATTTTGTCGAGTCAATCACACATGCTTGCTAAGGGCAAGTCCATAAGCTCATGACAACAAACTCATTCTCAATTTAGACTATACGTCATAATCCGTAAGAGAAGAGGAGTTTCGACATTGAAAATTTTAAATTCACTCGTGCAAATCTTGATGCTTAAGTAATAAATTACGAGGGTCATACTGTAGATGTTTCCTAAGAACCAAATGCAAATGCTCTACTCACACTCATGCGAAAGAAATTGCGGAATATGCACAAAGTCAAGAATTAAGTGTGCTTATTATTTTTTTTTTTGCGTTTATAAAAATGCTTTCAAGGGGGAACTTGCCTTCCTAACCCTCGGTATTTGTAAAACCTTAAAAATAAGATTTTTTTTCTTTTCTTGTGCCTCTCTTTTTTTTGTTTTTTATTTTTTATTTTTTCGGGCATTTGTAAAACCTTCAAAAATAAGATTTTTTTTTTCTTGTGCCTCTCTTTTTTTTTGTTTTTTTTTTTTCCTTTTCGCAAACACTTCAAAACACCCCACACTTAATACTTGACAATGTGCCTAAGTGAGATATAATGGAGCATAAAGTGTGAGCTAAACAAAGGCAAAGGCTAAATAAGAAAACTAAAGTCACCTAATAGCAAACAATAAGAACAAGTACAAGGTTTGTGTACGGGATGATTCTCCCACAGGTTTGTATTCCTCGGAGGAGGATGATGATGATGTTACTGGCTGGAGACGGCTGGGGAGAGGAGCGAAAGACAATGCCGCCAGCAGCTCGCCTTGGCTTTGGCTTGGTTTTGGCTGGGGCTTTAGGTTTAGCAAGTTCCTTCCCTTTCTGAGCTGCGGACAGTTTCTTGGTGGGCGGCTGTGTTGGTTTCCCTGTTTTGTTCGTATTGGTGCGAGCCATGGGAGCAGGGCATGTAGAGAGTGAGTCGGCCGGATTAGAGCTGAGTCGGGCACGGGGGAAGCGGCTGGAGTGAGTGTTTCGGGCGAAGCCGGACGGGTGCGGTTAGGTCGGACGGAGGCTGTGTTTTAGGGTTCGCTCGGGAGGGAAGTGTCGGCGACGGAAAGCTAGGTCGGAAGGAAGAAGACTGGCGACGGACGGGGTCGGACTGAGTGGGAGAGATTTTAGGGTTCGCGGTTCGGGAGAAAAACGAGAGGAAACAAAGGCTGATTCGGGATATAAGCTCGAATAAAATTTGATTCGGGCAAGGGTGAGTGAAGGGTTGTTGTCCGAATCGACTTGATTCGGCCGAATCACTTACTCAATGCTGCTTTGAGGCTGCACGAATCAACTGATTCGGGGGTCCCCTGTCCGAATCAAAACTGGTTCGCAGACTTTGCCCGAATCGAAAGTGATTCGGGGTGGCTAAAAGTGATTCGCTCGAATCATTTACTCAGTGCTGTCTTGAAAAGTTTCAGGCTGCAAGAGTCAACTGATTCGGGCAAGCCAGAAAATTGATTTGGTCGAATCAACTGCTGTGTGTTAACAGCCACTCTACCTAAAATCTTTCACAGAAATGCATCAGATGCCACAATCACTTAAATATCCCTAATACTCACTCAAAACACCCCACAATTAAAAATTTTTACACATAGATAATTAAACCAAAAGGGGTAATTCGAGTGCACTCAAACACAAAATCCCTAAAACCTCTAACTTAATATAGGCACGGCGCACCACAAAGTCAAAAATAACTCTACATTACCAACAAGTGGAAGCAAAGGCACAAATACTCACCAGCCTAGTTTAACGTCTTGGCTAAGACGTAGCCGATTCCCTTCTTCATAAGAAACACACTTGAGAAGTCCTTTTCGAGGATCCCCTCTCGAGGGGGATGCAATAATTTGGGAATTAGGTAGAATCATCAAGCTTGAAGTCTCCAAGCTTCAAGCTTTGCTCATCTCGATGGTACGCTTTAATTCGATGGCCATTCACTTTGAAAGTTTCGCCTTCTTTGTTCATTAATTCGAAGTGGTCATCTTCGTACACTTTTTTGACCTTGAAAGGTCTCGACCACCTTGATTTCAGCTTTTCCGGGAATAGTCTAAGTCTAGAGTTGAAAAATAACACGCTATCTCCCTTCGAGAAAGTTCTCCTCTAAATTTTCTTGTCGTGCCACAGCTTGGTCTTCTCCTTATAAATTCTGCATTTTCATACGAGTCAAGTGTGATTTCATCTAGCTCATTAAGCTGGAGCAGCCTCCTTTCCACTGCTGATTTCAAGTCGAAATTCAGCTTCTTTACAGCCCACATGGCTTTATATTCGAGTTCCAAGGGGAGATGGCAAGGTTTCCCGTACACGAGTCTAGAAGGGGACATACCGATTGGTGTCTTAAACGCCGTTCGGTAAGCCCATAATGCTTCATCAAGCTTTGACGATCAATCCTTGCGAGAACTACTAACCGTTTTCTCCAATATTGCCGTGATCTCGCGATTAGAGACTTCAACTTGTCTGCTGGTTTGAGGGTGATACGGCGTCGCTATCTTGTGGTAGACACCATATTTTCGGAGTAATGCCTCGAACTGTTTTTCTTTAAAGTGCGATCCATTATCGCTAATCACTATCCTTGGGGCACCGAACCTTGGAAATATTATTTTGGTAAAGTCTCTTTACCACATTAGCATCACAAGAAGGGGCAGCGACGACTTCCACCCATTTGGAGACATAATCGACGACAACCAAAATATATTTGTTCCCATTTGATGATGAGAACGGTCCCATGAAGTCTATCCCCCAAACATCAAGTATTTCAACCTCAAGGACCCTCCTGCAGCATCAAATATTTGTTTCCATTAAATACTAGTCCAATCACGGTGTTCAAACAATATTTATTATCCGAGTGACCTCGAGTCGAACCCAAGAGAAAAGCCTAGATTAGTCTAAAGCTAGCTAGTAATGCCTAATGCAAGTCTACTAAATAAAGAGGGGGTTTTTCCTCTAGGTGAGGTATCTCTAGTGAATACTAAAGACAAGATGAAATATGGTCTAAGAGAAAATAATAGAGAAAACGTAGTCGGAATCCTACTTCACGCCTAGGTCATACGATTAGCAACACAAAACTTGTCTAAATCATGAGTAATTTCGAGTGATGGTTCTAGGCTAAGGTATCACACATTCTAAATTCAACTCTCGCTCCTTCTCTAGAATGGGAATAATACCTAAATAGTACGGTTCTCAAACTCTCGCTCTATTGAACCGCGTAGAACAAAAGTCTCCTAATCTCAACCTCTCGGTCTATTGATAGTTAACTAAAGTCTCTCAAAATTTAGCCTAGTGGAATGCGTATGTCACTCTTGCACACAAACGCAACCTAAAATAATCATGCTTGATCTTCTAAGCAACCTAAGTTCAACTCTCGTTCCATCCCTAGGCGTTCTATCAATTCATAGTCACTTAGGTATTTCGTCAAACACTTGGTGTGCACAAAATTAATATGAAAAACAAGCAAGAGAATTTTCAATCAAACTTCATTCATATAGATAAAAAGACAAGTCTTGCATTACAATCAAACCTCAGGGATCAATAAGGATCCCAACTACAATGGGACTACTCACTCATGGTGAGTTTGAAACAAAACATGATATTCAAATTGAAATTGTTCGCCAATTGGATGCAAAAGAGTAGTGGATGAGTAGAGGGTTGATGTAGGTCTCCAATTGCGTGTCTCTTCCTTCAATCCTTGACAATTCTCCAACTTCTCCAAGAGCTAATCGCCTAGGGTTTCGACTTCTGGAAGAGAGGGATTCTAATTTTTCATCTCATTCTATTTATACCCTTTGCAAATTTCTAAATTTTACCCCCAGTGCCCGAATCACTTGATTGGGGCAACGCTTAAAGAAACTGATTCAGACAGGGTGTCCGAATCATTTACTGAAAGCCGTTTCGGGGTGGGCGAATCACTGTCCTGGCCGAATCACTTTATGATTCGGTCAACCCTTATTTGATTCGGTCAAGATCTTTGTAGAGCTGAGGTGATTCGGGCACCTGGGCGAATCACTTTTTGATTCGGCCGTATCATATACTCAGTGCTGTCTTCTGCTTGGGCGAATCACTTTTCTTGGCCGAATCACTTTCTGATTCGGTCAACCTCACGTGTAATTCGGTCAAACCACTCAAGTTCTCCCCGAGTCAATTTGATTCGTGCAGTTGAGGTGATTCAGCCTTACTGGTGGGCAAATCACTTTGTGATTCGGGCGAATCACTTCTGTAGTCTTGCCCAATTTTGCTGTTTTTGATCTCGATCGGCCGGAATTCATTCAGATTTTCTTCGGGCCACTTCGTATCATGTAGTACACATTTTCAACCTGAAATGGACAAAAAAAAACATCAAATGACTTTATAAAATAACGGAACAAACTAGAAATAAGGGGAATAATTATGGAAAAATATAAGATCATTTGTCCGCTCATCAATGCCCTGAAGGTAAATCAAGAATTAAAGGACAGAGTCAATCAACTGGAAGAAGAACGGGAGGTGTTGCTTGAAAAATTGTCATCACTCAGTAGACCTGCAAACCTACCAAAGAAAGAAGAGTCAGCTACTAAAGACACTACTGGTAGCACTCCTTTCACTACTGAACCAAAAAAAAATATACCTGATGAAATCCTTTCTTATCAAAGATTTGGAGGATGAAGAATGGGCCTGGGATACTGATAGAGCCTATTTATAAGCACTATTTAGATCTTAACACTGTGCTTGTTTGCATTATTTTGTGTACAAGATTACTGGTTTCCGGTGTTTTTGTATTCCAGGACAAAACAAGGGCCTAAGTCGGATACACGCTAATAGGCGCGTTTGAGAAGCGCAACACACAGCCTGCGGAGCTAGCAGCGCAAACATGATAGCAGGTGGCAGATTCAGACTGCGGTGCGCGAACCAACGTGCGTAGTGAGCCATGCGCAGGATAGCGGTATTTCCAAATCTTGAACACCATATCCCTACAAAATCTCCTAGGATTTGGAAGTTGCCAAGAGTGTCACGGGCCAAATCTGAGCATTCCTCGGGCCTCACAAGCAGTATATAAAGAGAGGAAGGCTAGGGTTTGAGAGAGATACACGAGATACACGAGAGAGAGCCAGAACTGAAAAACACACGAGCTGCCGCCGAGGACCTGCGCCAACCGACTGCGCGAACCGAGACACAGCAACCTGCACGCACCTGCTTGTTACTGTTTCCTTGGACACTTTAGCTTTTATTTACTATTTCTATGATGTTTACCACTAGCATGTCTAGCTAAACACTTTACATCGGTTGGGCATGATTCTATGAAGTATTTCCTTTGAGACTTGTGCTTAATGCATAGTTTGTTTGTTTGCTTGTATTAATTCTGTGCACACGGTTGACAGCTAGTTGTATGAGTAGGGGAAGCCTTGAACCGCAATCTTACTCTTACTACTTGTTGTTATATGTTAAACTAGTTGGTAGCTTGACGGTGACAACTAGGAGTAACGCGCTGGGATAATCAGCTGCTACTGTGACAGGATTCGTAGCTGCTTAGACTAGTTTCAACAATTAATAGCTCATGGACTTTGATCGGAACATGCGCACATGTTAGGAAGCCTTGATCGGACACTAACTTCAGTAAAATCGAACTATAGACGTTTAGAGTCGATGATAAGGAATACATTCATAGAGGATTATCTTTACCGATACTTTTCATAGTCATAGCACTTAATCTCTACTGCCTGCGCACGTCTAGTGCAAAATCTGCTTTCACTATTGTTCATTCGCGCATCTACGCAACCCAATCACTCACAACCCCAATTTCGTAAGTTGTAGGGTGCTAGCTAGAACGAGTCTGCTTGCTCCTTGTGGGATCGACCCTGACTTAGCCGCTATACTAAGTGGAGAAGGAAGGATTAATTTGACGCGTACAACGACGCGCGGTCAAATTGTGGCGCCGTTGCCGGAGAGCAACACAAATAAGTTTTAACTAGTTTAAGTTTTCTTTTACAGTAGTTAGTTATTTCTGTTTGCTTTATTTTCCTCATTGTTGTTTCTGACAGCGCGCAATCAACATAAGCCTGCGCAACCTTGAAACAGTTGCGCTGTGCAGATTATAGTTGCGCACTGACAGGCGCGACAGCTTAGTTGTCTTTTAATTTCGTTTTCTTTGAGATTTAGAACAGGTCATGGAGGATAATAGTGTCATTGGAGATAACTTAGGGGAGAAAACCCCGGAGGGACCACAATGCAGGAGCAGATAACCGCGCAGTTCGATTCAGAGAAGAAATGCAGCGCGAAGTTGACGCTCGAGTGGCCGCTGAAGCGAGGTATAATGCGCCACCCGCGCGACAGGTCGCGCGATGCAGAACTGTGCGCGAGATGTCAGCTCCAATCACGGTTAACCAGTCATGGTGCATAGTGCTTCCACCAGACGGTCATTTTGAGCTAAGGAGCTCGCTCATTCATCACATGCCCAAGTTTCACGGGATGAACAACGAGAACCCAGTCAAGCATGTGCGAGAATTCCTAGTTATCTGCGAGAACATGAAGGCCGAAGGGGAGAGCGACGAAGCGCTGAAGATGAAGGCGTTCCCTTTTTCATTGTGTGATGCGGCCAGGCATTGGCTGATGAGCTTACCAGCAGGATCTATTCACACATGGGAGCAGCTCCAGAAGAAGTTCTTGGACAAATTCTATCCTGCAGCCAAGATCGCGCTACTCAGGAGGGAGTTGGCCGCACCTAGGCAGGGCGCAGGAGAGTCACTATCGGAGTATTATGAGCGTTTCAGGGAGCTGGAGGCTAACTGCTACAATCACGGCCTGCCCCAGAATGTACTGATAGAGAATTTCCTGAACGGATTGCTACCAATGGAGCTGAGATTATTGAATGCATGCGCAGGCGGCGACATTTGCAACATGTACCCGGAGGACGCGGGGCAGCTGATAAAAGACTCTGCTGGACAGGTAAGACATCAGCTAACACTTGAGAATAGTCGTGCTCGTTCTGTGCATCAGGTAGAAACAAGCGTTGAGATAAAGGAGATGAAGGCCATGCTGCAGAAGTTGATGAATGCGTAAGGGGCGCAACCAGCTGCGCCAAAGGCATGCGAATTCTGCACGTCCACCGAGCATAAAACTGATGCATGTCCCACACTTTTCGAGGAATCAGGAGATGTCAATGCTCTAGGAGGATGGGATAATAGAGGGCCGCAGAGGCAGAATCAGCCGCGTTTTGGACTAGCCGCAAATGGGTTCAGATGGAAGGAGGACAACAATTTCCAGAGGCAGTCCGCGGAGCAGCGCGCACCACAGCAGACGCAACAAGCTGCGCCCTACAGTCCACCGCATCGCCGCACTGACGCGCCAGCGCAAAAATAGTGCGCAAGAATGATGAGAAGTATGACAAGAGGTTCGAGTCCATTGAAAAGCAGCTGTCACAGATAGCTACCACGGTGTATGAGCTGAAAAAGAGCGATGGCAACCTACCTTCGCAAGTGATTCAGAATCCCAAGGGAGGAGTCAACGCAGTGACACTGAGGACTGGGCGCACGGTGGGAACAGAGCAACCGCAAAGGCGCCCGCGCAACCAGTTGCGCAAGCTCCAGAGCCAGCACAGCCGGATGCGCAACCAGCAGCGCAAGCGACAAACCAGCAGGGCAAGGCGCCAGATATGGCGCAATCGAAAGACAAAAGCATAAATCATACTAACATACCTTCACCTTTTCCTGTACAAGCACCATTGGCTAGGAAAGAGGCGCTTGATAAGGAGCTCTACGAGTTATTCAGTAAGGTGGAAATAAACATTCCCCTTATCGAAGCAGATCGGCAGATCCCTAGGTACGCCAAGTTCTTAAAGGAGCTGTGCACAAACAAGAGGAAGCAAGGCGAGTACGCGCAAGTAATGCTAAACGCGCATGCCTCAGCAATCGTGCAACATAAGGTACCACCTAAATGCCGGGATCCAGGTACGTTCACCATTCCATGCACTTTAGGTAAGACCACAGTAAGTAACTGCATGATTGACCTAGGCGCATCTATAAATGTGCTTCCCTATTCCTTGTATGCGTCATTGCGCCTTGGTCCACTAAAGCCTGCAGGTCTCACCATTCAACTAGCAGATCGGTCGTGCAAACAGCCGACGGGCATGATAGAGGACGTCCTCGTCCGAGTAGGAGAGCTGGTGTTCCCAGCAGATTTCTACGTCTTAAAGATGGAGGGTGAGTCGAGCAAGGGAAGTGCGCGGATCCTATTGGGCAGACCATTTCTGATGACAGCACGCACGAAGATAGACGTGTGGAGGGGTACGCTCTCAATGGAAGTTGATGGCGAGGAAATTCACTTTAACATATTTAAAGGGATGCAGCACCCTCATGAGGACGCCACAGTACACGCGTTGGACAGCATAGACGACTTGGTTGCGGATGCGCAGTGTGCGAGCGCAACAGGACCTGGGCCGCTGACACAGGCAGAGATGGAGGCGCATGAGGATGAGCTGAGCAGTGCGGAACCAGTATCCAGACAGGTACACGATATAGTTAATGTCTGCACTGCTAATAAAATCTTGCCCTCTATTGAACAGGCACCCAAGGTCGAGCTGAAGCAACTCCCGAGCACCTCAAATACATATTCTTGGGGAATGAGGACACCCTGCCGGAAATCATAAAGAAAAGATTAGAAGTGGAGCAGGACGTATGATTACAAGAGGTGCTGCGCAAGAACCAGCGCGCTATAGGATGGACACTTACTGACCTGCGCGGAGTGAGCCCGGACGTATGCATGCATAGGATTCTATTAGAAGATGATGCCAAACCATCCAGGGAGCCTTAGCGCAGATTGAATCCGAATATGATGGAGGTGGTACAGAAGGAGATCTTGAAGTTGCTTGACGCAGGAGTCATCTACCCAATCTCGGACAGCAAGTGGGTGAGTCCAGTGCACGTTGTACCGAAGAAAGGAGGAATCACAATAGAGGAGAATGCGCAGGGCGAGCTAGTTCCCAAGCGCATGCAAACTGGATGGCGCATGTGCATCAACTACAGAAAGCTTAACGCAGTCACGTGCAAGGATCATTTTCCGCTGCCCTTCATGGACCAGATGCTAGATCGATTAGCGGGGAAGCCATACTTTTGCTTCCTGGACGGGTACTCAGGGTACAATCAGATACCCATAGCTGCGGAGGATCAAGAAAAAACTACGTTTACCTGCCCATTCGGTACGTTTGCGTTTCGGCGCATGTCGTTTGGGCTGTGTAACACGCCAGGTACGTTCCAACGTCTAGTCATGAGCACCTTTTCTGATATGATTGGTACATGCATAGAGGTGTTCATGGATGATTTTACTGTGTACGGAGGTACCTTTGACGCATGCTTAATTAATCTTGATAAGGTCTTAGCGCGCTGCATTTCAAAAAACCTAGTGCTCAATTATGAAAAATGTCATTTTATGGTATCACATGGAGTAGTACTAGGACACATTATCTCGCAGGAGGGGATCAAGGTCGATAAAGCCAAAATAGATTTTATTTTAAATCTGCCTTATTCCACTAACGTGCGCGATGTGAAATCATTCCTTGGGCATGCAGGGTTTTACAGGCGTTTCATAAAAGATTTTTCTAAAATTTGTATACCCCTGTCTATCCTCTTGCAAAAGGATGTGTGTTTCGAATTCACTGATGAGTGCAGGGCTGCTTTTGATAAGCTGAAGGAGGCGCTGAGAGTGCGCCAGTGATGCGCGCGCCAGACTGGAGCCTGCCGTTCGAACTGATGTGCGACGCAAGTGACTATGCAGTAGGTGCAGTCTTGGGACAGCGCGTGGACAAGAAGCCGCATGTCATCTATTATGCATCGCGCAACTGGACGCTGCGCAGAGGAACTACACCACCACGGAAAAGGAACTTCTGGCAATCGTATTTATACGCTCCATTGAGTTGTTTATTCCCATAATTTTATTACATTTTGTGTGAATCGATTACTCTTTTGTAGTGTTTTCGTATCGCAGGAATGTTCAAGATCGCATTGGAATTTATCGCATATTCGAAGCATTCATCCAAGATCAAGAAGTCAACAGTAGTCAACTCTGCTGGTTCAATTAGAAATTAGATGTGGTTCATTCTGGTTCAACCCAAAAACCCTAAACCTAAGACATGGACAAAAGAGGAAAAAAAACATCTCACTTCATTACACTTCACTTGGGACAACACTATTCACGCGGAGCTACAGTAGAACGGCGGGAGGAGAGGAGTGAAGAGCTTGAGAGAGAAGTCGCCGGAAATCACTATTCACGCCGGTACTATTCATTTTAGTGTTCACATTGCACTGTTCACTATTCACTGTTCCTGCCGGAACACTGTTCACGGCAGAATTTATTTTAGTCAGTTTGTGTTCCTTAGCCTATTGTAGTGTAATGAACTCATTTTTATTATATTCCATGAATGATATGAGTAGCTAAATCCTATTTTCAGTTTGGGGTTTATAATGCAACATTTGGTTTGAGGTCAATGAATACATGATTTGAGCTATTGATTCGCTGCCCTTGTATGAATGAATGAATGCTTTGATTGTCAGTTTAGTGCAGCTTAGCGGTGAGCTAAATTGATGTCACTTGTGTTATACTTGATTGGATTGCATTGTTAGGGAGAACCTAGCGGTAGAACCGATTTCGTGGTATTAGTCGAGTAATTATTGTACTTGTTCGAAAACCTAGCGGTTAAGAATAGGTAGAAATTGATTGTCAACATATCTTTAGCGAGAATGTTGGGCTCAGGCAGAATTCACTAGCTTATGTATGTATCTGATCGGTGATAACTAGTTGCATTGTATTCCCCGAACTGATTTTCTCTGAATTCATATCCTCAGTTGTTCTTTTTTTTTCTGTAACTATCATTTGAACTCCGACTCATTTGCTCTCTTTGGGTTCGACCCTGCTTACCGCTTGCTAGTGTGTTAACAGGAGTTACAAATACAAATTTGAGGCGCACGACGACGTGCTGTCAGAAGTTCCGCGCATATGTTCTAGGCGCCAGAGTCATCGTCTACACAGACCACGCAGCAATCCGTTACCTGATGTCCAAGAAAGAGACCAAGCCGCGCCTGATGCGCTGGGTGCTCCTACTTCAGGAGTTTGACTTGGAAATCAAGGATAAGAAGGGAACGGAGAACACAGTCGCTGACCACCTGAGCAGGATAGTGAAAGAAGAGGAGCCAGGGCAGATCACGGAGACATTCCCTGACGAGCACCTGATGGCGCTGACAGGTAAGGTACCATGGTATGCGCACATTGCGAATTACCTGGTCACAGGTACGTTTCCCCCTCATTTCACTAAAACCCAATGCATGAGATTAAAGCATGAGTCCAGGTATTACATTTGGGATGATCCGTATATGCTCATAATAGGACCTGATCAGATTTTGAGGCGATGCGTGCCTGACCATGAAATAAACTCGATTTTAATGTTTTGTCATGCGCACGCATGTGGAGGACACTTTGGTCCAAGGCGCACGAGCAGAAAGATCCTGGATTGCGGATTTTATTGGCCACACTTGTTTAGTGACTCATATAACCACTGCAGGAATTGTGACAGGTGTCAGCGCACAGGGGGAATATCAGTGCGCAATGAGATGCCGCAGACGCCAATACTAGTGGATGAAGTATTCGATATTTGGGGGATTGACTTCATGGGGCCATTTCCTCCATCTTCCGGATATGAGTATATATTGGTCGCAGTGGATTATGTCTCAAAATGGGTTGATGTTAAGGCCACCCGAAAACTTGATGGTAAGACGGTCGCTGACTTTTTGAGAACTAACATCTTTTGCAGGTACGGGGTGCCTAAGGCAATCATAAGCGACCAGGGGACGCATTTTTATAATAGGATAGTGGCGCAGGTATTCAAGCATTATGGAGTGCGCCACAAGACGTCCACCGCCTACCATCCTCAGACGAATGGCCAGGCCGAGGTTTCCAACCGAGAGATCAAGCGCATCCTGGAGAAAACTGTGAGACCATCGCGCAAAGACTGGACCCAGCGCCTTGACGATGCGCTATGGGCATACAGAACTGCACATAAGACACCGATTGGGACTTCACCGTTTCGGTTGGTTTATGGAAAAGCGTGCCACCTGCCAGTGGAGTTGGAACACAAGGCATACTGGGCATTGCGCGTTTGCAATCTGAACCTAGACGAGGCTGGTAAGGAGCGCGCATTTGAGCTAAGCGAGTTAGAGGAGCTGCGCCTAGATGCATATGAGGGGCTGCGCGACTACAAGGCGCGCACAAAAGCATTTCACGACAAAAACATCCTCAGACGCACCTTTGAGCCAGGAGACTAGGTACTATTGTTCTCCTCGCGCCTAAAGCTAATGCCTGGGAAGCTGCGCAGCAAATGGACGGGACCATACACGGTTACAAAGGTTTTCCCTTTCGGAACAATCGAGTTAGAAAACAAGCACCAGCATCGTTTTCAGGTCAATGGGCAGAGAGTCAAAAAGTATTTAGGAGAACCTTGGGATGACACAGCGCGCGAAGTTGACTTGGCAGAGCCAGAAATAGAAGATGCACAAGTTGCTGCGCCAGAGTCGCAACCAGATGCACCTGAGGGAGAGCTGGGAACTATTGCTCATATTTCTTCCCCCTCATTAACTAACCTCGTTACTTATGATTTGTCACATGATATTAAACACGCTGACCACCCTTCCGATCCTTTGCGCAGGACTAAGAAGAACGCAACGCGCACACGAGCGCGGGGACACTCAGGAGCAAGAGTGGGGGGGGGGGGGTCACTGGCGCACTTTTAAGCAAGTAACGAGGTACGGTCGAGCCAACGACATTAAACAAAGGCACTTTTCGGGAGGTAACCCGACACGTACTTTTACACATTTTCTTATGTCCTTTGTTTTATTTGCATGCATGTGTGCGCTCTCCGTTGCGCTTGAGCATGAGTCGTGGGGACACGTCTCTGTTTAAGTGTGTGTGTGTGTGTGTGGGGGGGGGGGGGGGGGGCGTTACATTTACATTTCACGTTGCGTTACATTTACATTTCACGTTTTTTTGAGCTTTGTAGTGTAGCTTAGTTTAGTTGAAGGGAATAGTAGCAGTGGTGCGCTTGTGTGCGGGTTGCGCACACTTTTCGACTTGTATTGCCCTATTCATCTTGCATGCGCTGCTATCAACTGTTTAGTATATTTTTTTTCGATTTTTTCTGCTCCTATTAGTTGGGATATACAGGGGATGTGGAGTTGACAGAAAAAGCTCTAGAGAGGCGGTTAGTCGTTTTTGCTTCGAAGGTAAGGTATATGGTTGAGAGCGCTAGTGGAGGCCGGTGCTTCGCGACCTTCGGAACAATAGAGCGCGCTCAGCCACGCAGATGCCGAAGGCGAATACCCAAAGCGTGGCAAGGTGGGAAAACAGACCACCTTTCCTCTGGAAGTCAAGCAAGGGAAGGCGGGCGCGGGTGTAAACGCGTGCGCTGACCTGCGCAAATAGATCAAGGAGGGAGAGCGGAGCGTTGTTCCATAGCTGCTATCCGAAGGCCGAGACTGGAACCGTTCTGGGAACATAGGAACCGTAGATAAAGCTGTACAAAAAGAAAAAAACACCAGCAGATGATATGCGCTAAAGAAACCAGCATGCGCACAACTCCGTACCAGCGTGCGCAAGTTCACAAGAAAATCATCAAGAAAGCTCAAGTTCCCAGGAAGTGCGCGAAAGAATCACGCACCAGAAGAAACTTGCGCAATTAACCATATACCCGTACTCGAAGTAAAGACCGAAAACCCGGAGCCTATGAAGAGCTATCTCCCAGCCATCCGAAATAATGTCCATCCCAGCTGAGAGGTAACGAATTTCAAAATTGTTATATTAAAACTGCTGAAGGCATGTGCGCGCAGGTGACAGAGCAACGCGGGGTGAACGGTTGTGCAGATCGCGACTGAGTGCAAGACTGTGCGCTAGACTCCAGAGAGGTAATTGTATCCGTGCTTGAGTACTTGTTCGGGATGAACAACGGCAAGTGTGGGGGGTTTGATAGAGCCTATTTATACGCACTATTTAGATCTTAACACTGTGCTTGTTTGCATTATTTTGTGTACAAGATTACTGGTTTCCGGTGTTTTTGTATTCCAGGACAAAGCAAGGGCCTAAGTCGGATACACGCTAATAGGCGCGTTTGAGGAGCGCAACACACAGTCTGCGGAGCTAGCAGCGCAAACAGAATAGGAGGTGGCAGATTCAGACTGCGGTGCACCAACGTGCGCAGTGAGCCAAGCGCAGGATAGCGGTATTTCCAAATCTTGAACACCATATCCCTACAAAATCTCCTAGGATTTGGAAGTTGCCAAGAGTGTCACGGGCCAAATCTGAGCATTCCTCCGGCCTCACAAGCAGTATATAAAGAGAGGAAGGCTAGGGTTTGAGAGAGATACACGAGATACACGAGAGAGAGCCAGAACTGAAAAACACACGAGCTGCCGCCGAGGACCTGCGCCAGCCGACTGCGCGAACTGAGACACAGCAACCTGCACGCACCTGCTTGTTACTGTTTCCTTGGACACTTTAGCTTTTATTTACTATTTCTATGATGTTTACCACTAGCATGTCTAGCTAAACACTTTGTATCGGTTGGGCATGATTCTATGAAGTATTTCCTTTGAGACTTGTGCTTAATGCATAGTTTGTTTGTTTGTATTAATTCTGTGCACACGGTTGACAGCTAGTTGTATGAGTAGGGGAAGCCTTGAACCGCAATCTTACTCTTACTACTTGTTGTTATATGTTAAACTAGTTGGTAGCTTGACGGTGACAACTAGGAGTAACGCGCTAGGATAATCAGCTGCTACTGTGACAGGATTCGTAGCTGCTTAGACTAGTTTCAAGAATTAATAGCTCATGAACTTTGATCGGAACATGCGCACATGTTAGGAAGCCTTGATCGGACACTAACTTCAGTAAAATCGAACTATAGACGTTTAGAGTCGATGATAAGGAATACATTCATAGAGGATTGTCTTTACCGATA
This sequence comes from Umbilicus rupestris, assembly GCA_963678935.1. NCBI lineage: Eukaryota > Viridiplantae > Streptophyta > Magnoliopsida > Saxifragales > Crassulaceae > Umbilicus > Umbilicus rupestris. The sequence goes on along the minus strand of OY787615.1, from coordinate 2,985,195 downwards.
CTTTTCATAGTCATAGTACTTAATTTCTACTGCCTGCGCACGTCTAGTGCAAAATCTGCTTTCACTATTGTTCATTCGCGCACCTGCGCAACCCAATCACTCACAACCCCAATTTCGTAAGTTGTAGGGTGCTAGCTAGAACGAGTCTGCTTGCTCCTTGTGGGATCGACCCTGACTTAGCCGCTATACTAAGTGGAGAAGGAAGGATTAATTTGACGTGTACAACGACGCGCGGTCAGATGCACAGGTGAGAAAACCACTGGTAGAACAGTCTTTGTTAAGCCTATTGAAACAGAGAATATCGAGGATTGTGAAGAGAAAAGTAAGCTCAGCCAGAAGCTGATGAAGAAAGAATTGACTAGCAACCTTAACCAGGAGGTGCTTTAGCAACCGTTGTATCTACCCTCTGTATCAAATGCAAGTCCTCATAGAAGAAGAAGTAATCCACAGGCCTGTGGAAAAGGGAAACGTACTCAAAGAAAACATTTTAGCCTGAAGAACCCTCAGATACGCAGAAGGATTAGCAGAGAGACGATTTCAAGAAAAGGAAATCGAAGTTCAACAACCACTGTCAGATGTCCTTCATCTCGGCTTATCCTGGAAATCTTCGTCAACGATCTGAACTGCAATGGAGAGTCAGAATAATGGAGAAACCAGCACACTGGAATGGAGCGGTTGAGGACAGACTTATCAATGGCTTGAAAGAGATAGTTTTTTTTCTTTCAAAGTTTTTGATCTAGCATCATCAAGCAATATCCATTGTGCAGCTCCCATTGGTTCGGTGTAGCCTTGCTTTACCATGCTCCAGTATTCTTTTGACTTTAAGAGGTTCTCCATGATCAGATTCCAGTGATCATAGTCTCCTTCGAACTTTGGCACACATGGTGCCGAGAAATTACTACTTTCAGATGTCATGGCTTTTCACTTAGTTTCACAATCAGGCCCGGCTCTTGATACCAAATACAAAATTGATATGATCTGAAGAACAACTTACAACCTCAGTATATGTGAACTGTTCATTGATTTATTCATTCAACTGAACTAGATTTAAAAGCCTGCAAACATCAAGATAACTACTACCTAAGGAAAAAATCCGGATTTGAAGACAGACTAATGTTTAACACCTCCTGCATTCATAGAGATGTTTTATCCTCTGACCGCCGGGGATTACCTAAATATCGATGAATAACCGTGAAGTTCGACAGTCTTTTGAGGGATGGGAGTCGACTGACTGACAAGGAACTGACAAAAGGGCGTCAAGCTATAGGGAAACTTATAGATAATAGAAGATACCTTCTTCATGTACATATCTTAATCTTACACACTAGATAAGACAGCAAATAAGGTACTTTAACCTTTACTAGACCAATGTGAACTTAAATACTATTCCGATATTTATTGCATACACCTTGCTACATTCTAAATGATCGAGAATATCGCCAGAAGCTGGAACCGAAAAGTGACGAAGGAATCTTCTTCGGATATTCAACCACAAGCCGGGCATATAGAGTATATAATAAGAAAACGGGCATTCTCAATCAATTAATGTGGTTGTAAAGGATATTGATGAAGCAGACACTCTGACTGATCTTGATGAGGTTGATGTGGAGAGTGAAGATGCTTCAAAGAAAAAGAACGGTGATGTTCCCACTAGTGTTCGAAATGATGTTCCAATAACTGGGTCAGACAAAGCGCATGGCATAAATGATGAAGATGCAACTGGGTCTAATCAGCCAAGTAGCTAAGCTCCAGTCTTACAACCCATAAACAAGATCGAGAAAAACCTTCCTATCACTAATGTCATTGGTGAACCAGCTGCAGGGATACTGATAAGAGGAAGAGTCATTAATTTTCGTGAGTTACTTAACAACTCTTTCTTCATGTCATATATTGAGCCAAAGAGTGTGAAGGAAGCTATTAGTGATGAGTTTTAGGTGGTAGCTATGCAAGAGGAGCTCAATGAATTCCAGCGCAATGATATGTGCGAACTTGTTCCACGTCCTAAAGAAGTAAATGTTATTGGAACAAAGTGGATTTTCAAGAACAAGTTAGGTGAACACGGTACTATCACCAGGAATAAGGTGCGGATAGTTGCTCAGGGTTACACCCAGATTGAAGGAATAAACTTTGATGAGAAGTTTGCTCTAGTTGATCGCTGAGAGGCCATCAGATTGCTATTGGCACTTGCCTGCCACCTAGACTTCAAGATGTTCCAGAGGATGTCAAGAGTGTGTTCTTGAACAGACTTCTCAATGAACAAGTTTATGTGTCACAACCGAAGCGATTTAAAGATCCATACCACCCAGATCATGTGTACAAGATGAAGAAGGTCTTGTATGGATTGAAGCAAGCGCATAGAGCATGGTATGAGCGACTAACTGTCTTTCTAAATCACCATGGCTATGTGCAAGGGGGAGTGGATAAGACGTTATTCATCAAGCATACAAGGGCTGGGTTCATCATTGCACATATCTATGTGGATGATATAGTATTTGGCTCTAACACACAGAAACTGGTGGATGAGTTTGTGGAACAGATGCAGAAGGAATTCAAGATGAGTATGGTGGGAGAGATGACCAATTTTCTTGGACTTCAAATAAAGCAGAGATCAGACAGGATATGTATATCTCAAAGCAAGTATGCTCACAATCTCATTAAGAAATTCGGATTGGAGAAGGTCAGTCACAAGAAAACACCAGCGCTACTCACGTGAAGATAAAAAAAGGGTGAAGCTGGAACAAGCGTGGAACCAACCCTGTATAGAAGCATGATTGGGAGCCTACTGTATCCTACTGCTAGCAGACCAGATATATCATATGTTGTAAGTGTGTGTGCAAGGTGTTGAGTGTGAAGCCTAATCTACATAGAAGCGCTACTAAGACCCGACGCAGAGCAGTCAAGCTGATCAACCTGAGCACATGTCGACGGGGGGTGTAGGGGGCTGGTAAACCCCCCTCCGGGGGTCGAAGGAGGCAGCTATTCAATATTGCAAAATTTGCATATAAGTAGTGTGGGTCATACCACTCGTACTGGTCGTATGGCTCATACTGATACGAGCGATACACCAGTACGAGATCCTTGAACCAACTGCGGTCGTACTGGTCGTATGGGTCGTAATGAGTCGACTCTAAACCCTAGGTTTCTCTTATATATACGATTGTTTGTCGTCACCATATGTATCGAAAAGAAAGAGGGAGTGCATGAGCAAGTTTTGAGGGTGTAACGATCTTCTCGTAGTGGATTAAAGCCTGCAAGCGGCAAATGGACGTACCTCCCACCTTGGGAGCGAACCACTATAATTCGTGTGTCAATTGTTTTAATATTTTTCATCTATATCGTTCTGTTCTGATTCGTGACGTTACATCTATTTCCTAACACATGGTATCAATTTGATCCTAAGGAAAGTCATATGCATAAAGTAAAGCGATTCATCATGTATGTTGCTGGAACAGCTAACTACGGACTATGGTACACTGAAGATACAAGTTCATGCCTAGTCGGATATAGTGAT